>JARQOC010000322.1:0-80000 GCA_033576535.1 Allobates femoralis
AATGCAGCTCCTTCACTCTGAGCTCCTGGCTCCAACTGTCTGAAAATTTACCTCAAACCAGGGTTTTATCTCTAGGGAAGTTTGGTGTCTCTGGAGCTCCCCCTACTGGCCAAAGGTTGGTAGTGCAGTGGCTGGCTTTCTAAGTGAGTGCAACTATTATGATCTTATACTGTGGCTAATACCCGCAGGGGCGCCACAAAATGCTTTTTAACCCCTTATGACAACCCAATTTTGACGAGGCCAAAGTTTGGAAATCTAAATAGTGTCATTTTCTAGGGTAAAACTCATTGTACTTTTTATGTTTGTGGAAATTTTGGTAAAGGTTGTTTTTTTGCATTTATTTATGAAAAATTGGTTATTGTGAACATTTTGATAATTTTGCTATTTTTTAACATTTTCATTTTTATATCCTTAAATCAATCAGGCTGGGGTCACACATGGCAATCCGTTTTTTGTAAGTTTTTTCATGACCAATCCAGTTTTTTCCTAGGCTGCATTTTGTACCTCCTTTGTCCCTGGACATTTTTTTTGGACTTTAGCCAAAATAACTCGATCAACCGCTTCCGGTAACCATCAATGAGTTTCTTACAATGCTCTGCTGGAATTATGTCCATTCTTTTTGGCAAAATCTCCAGGCCCCTGATATTTAAAGGGGTCCTTCTCCAAACTGCCATTTTTAGATCTTCCCGGGGTTTCTATGGGATTCAGGTCTGGATCTTTGTGGCCACCTTAGAAGTTTTCCATCTTTCTCTCAAAAAATTTTTCTAGGCTTTTTGAAGTGTGTTTTGGGTCATTGCTTGCTGGAAAAACCCATGCCTCTGAGGGAGACCGAGCTATCTCACACAGGGCCTACATTATGCTCAAATTTGATATAGTTTTCAAAATTCATAATCCATGCACCGGTCAAGCATCCATGCCAGAGGGGCAAAGCAACCCAAAACATCGGGAACCTCCCCATTTTGACTTGGACCCGTGTTCTTTTTTTGAACCTCTTTTTTTCTCCTGTAAACTTATTTGATGCCTTTGCCCAAAAAAAGAACATTCTTCCAAAAATTTTAGGCTTTCTCAGGTAAGTTTTGGCTTTTTTAGTCTGGGTAAGAAGTGGGTCTTCCTGGGTCTCACCATACAGACCCTTTTCATTCAACCCCCAGGATAGTACAGGTTGAATTGTTGAAAACCCTCGGCCGGCAGGGCAACTTGAACTTGTTTTGGATTTTGTCGGGGTTTTTAACCACCTCCGCCAATCTTGCGTTGAAATCTCTTGTCAATTTTTCTTTTCCATCCACTTGGGGAAATTAGCCCGTGCCAGGGGTTAAACTTCTTGATGAACAACGCACGGTGAAACAAGAACATTAGGTTTTTGGAGATGGGCTTGTGCTTCCTCACTTTGGTTTCTTCAAATCCCGACAGTTCTTTGGTCTTTTTTTCTTTTCTCCATGCTTATGTGGTACCACAATCACAGGACAGAGGTTGAGTAACCTTAATACATGTCAACTGGCTGCAAGTGGATTTAGTCATTGTAACACCTGTTAGGTGCCACGGTAATTAAGGCCTGTTAATTAAACAAATTAGAGAACTCACATATTTTTCTAACAGTTGCCAAAACTTTTGTCTACCCCCTTTTTTTATGTTTGGGTGGGAAACTATATCCAATTGGTTTAGGACATTTCTTTTTGTGTTTTTTTCATTGAAACAAATTAAAATGAAGATTTTAAACCAAAGAAGTTTTGATGCAATAATTTTCAGGAAAAAACTGGTTTATCTGACGAATTGCAGGCGTGTCAATACTTTTGGCCAACACTGTATGTTTAAAAACGATGCATTTTCCATAGAGCCCCATTTTAAAAAAAAGGTATGCGTTTTAAAACTGCACCCAAAAATTTTCCTACAAACGTTTTTGGGTTAAAAAACTCCAGCAACATTTTTTGGGTGCAGTTAAAAAGGATGGGTATTTATTACATATAATCCTTTTTGCAGCATTTATGGATTTAGAAAAAAAAAACAAAAACTGATGCCAAAAATGGACCAAGGGCTTATTGTGACCCTATCCGCAGACAAGCTTTACAAAATAATTAATAAATAAATTTCTATATTTCTGCTTTACATCTACATAATTTTAAAAAGTTATTTTACTTTGTTACAGTTAGAAGGTTAAAAATTTACCAGCAATTTTAATTTTTTAAAGAAATTTACAAAAAACCCTTTTTTCTTTAGGGATCTATTCAGATTAAATGATCTTTCAGGGCTTATAAATATAAGCTCGTCAAGATGATACCATTTACAAAAAATACGTATATCTCTCAAATAGAGATGACAAACTTTTCTAAACAAAAAATTTTCTAATTTGAAATTTTGGCACACGATTTTTGACATTAATTTGTTAATTGGAAAATCTGGACAATTTACAAAAAAAATCACATATGAGCTTTGTTTGGGTAAACATTCCAAATTTGAAAATGGCCCCAAAACTTTCCTTGAAGGTTCAAAGCAAAAACGCCGCCCAGACCCAATGGCTAAGAACTCCCTAACCAAGGTCTACAAGTTTGTTTCAATAGAATTGAAGGGGGCTTTAAAATAATTTTTAAAACGTTTCCTTGCTTTTTAGCTGCAGGGGGTGAAACCTTTTATAGTGTGCCAGATGGCAAGCAGCTGTAAATTCAGGAACCTTTAAAACCCTTTAAACAACCCCTTAAGAAACTTTTCGTTTTAAAATTTGTTACATTTTTTTAGAGCAAAAGCTTTTTTTTTGCACAAAGTCAACAGCGTTACAAGGCCACCTCTTCTAAACTTATCTAGCAATTCAAATAAATGCATATGTCCATTATGTGCTTAAATGTGTAACTGCCATTTAATTTTTTATTAATTCATTGTACACTCATCACTGGGGCATTAAACTTTAAAATAGACCCACGCTGGTGAGTAAGACACATATCCATGATTACAATTATAGAAACTGGGAGAAAAAGTAGATTTTTTTATGCAAACAGTTAACATATTTTTTTTATAATAATATATATATATAAATTAACACTATATAGATATATAATTGCCTTGTGGTATCTGTTCATCAACTCACCCATATATGGTAATATCACCCATATATAGTAATTGTACTCTGTGTCCCTCAAGGTAATAATGCCCCCCAGTGCCCATACATGGAAACTGTGCCCTATATGGTAACACGACTGAGTCACTCATGGTGCTCCCTGTACCCAATATTGGTAATAGTACTTTATGTACCTTTGGTAAGAGTGTCCCTGTGCCCTATATGGTAATAGGACTCTGTGTCCCTCAAGTAATAGTGGGAAATCATTTTGAAATTATATTAGCCCATTCACAAAAATGTGCTCCAAGCAGGAAAAAAATAAAACATTTACAAAAGTTTCAGGCCTCATAAAATTGGGACACAAACCAAAATTTTTAGAAAGTGCTATACAAAAAAAAATTAACTACTAAAATATAATAAAACGTCATATGTTTGATGTCATTGTATGCATGCTAGAGAATTTTGTCAAAAGCTCCCACTCCCCTTTCAAACCAGCACTCCCCACCCACCGCCTCAAAACCCTTTTGTTACTGTGGCAGTATGTTGGGTCATTTGTTCTGCTGGAAGGTAAAACCATGCTGAAGAAAAGCACCCACACAGTATGATTGCTGCCACTACTTTGATGGTTGGTTGGGATGGTGTTTTCATCAGGGTGATGTTCAGTGTTAGTTTTCCCAAACACATAGTGCTCACACATTTAGCTCAAAAAGTTCTACTTTAGTCTCATTAGACCAGACACCCTGCTTCCATCTGTTAGGGTGTTCCCTACATGGCAATGTGGAGGAAGGTGGAATATCCTGCTGTCACACTGCATTCCTTTCATCCACTTTTTTTTTTTGTACCACTCTGTCTCTTCTTCCTTGGGTAATAGTAATTGCCACACTGTTTCTCTGGATGCTTAGACAACCCTGCAATTTCATCTCTTCAAATACTGGTATTATATTAGGATGGCGAATCTACTCGTCAGGACTCGTTACTCCGGCGAGTAGTAAGGGGACTCGCAGGACTCGCTATCTCCGAGTTTCCCAGCGAGGACTCGCAAAGTAGCGAGTCCAATGCAAGTAAATGGGAATCCTAGTTTTACTAGCGAGACTCGCTATATCACATCGCTATGTAGCTTGAATCTCCCCCAAATCGTTTAGAATGGCACCCTTCACGGATACCCGCTGTAAGTAGCGATTCGAGCGAGTCGTAGCAACTCCTAGCGAATCCTAGCGAGTCTACGAATCCGAAGTCCTGTATTCTGTATTCGGGACTCGCGATACAATACAGAATTGTTTATGTTCCGAAAATCTTCCGAGACACCCTAGCGTGTTAGGTCAGACAAACTTGTGAAGATGGATCAAGGTTTGTTTAGCCAATCTTATTCAGTAATGCCCAGCCCTTTTACTTGTGGCATTAACTATGATTGGCTTCTGTCCATGCGTGATGGCTATGTCATCGATGACAGGCAAGGCTGTATATTAAGCCTTGCCACCGCCATTTTGAGCACATTTCTCTCTGAAGATCTGAGCTAGAACAGGGTGAGGTAGATTTCTGGAGGCAGATCATAGGGATTGTCAGTGAGTGTAGGGAACTTCAAGATTCCTTATATTAACCCCAAAACAGCTCTTGTGAGAGCTAGCAGGAGGACAGAGGAGTACTGTGTACTGTGACACTGTAGGCAGGCAGGGAAAGCAGGGAGCTGCAGCCATTTACAGTGTTCACAGGAGCGACCTATAGCTTCGCTTACTCACTAGCTGTTCTAATAGCTGAAGTGAGAGCTTAGCTGAGGTACTATTTACAATTTTTTGCCAGCTGATAGATTTTTTGGGTCCTAAAAACCCCTTCAGCGTTTATTTTGTCTGTGGCAGAAAACAGTGCTTGTGCTCTCCTAGCTGCAAAATAGCAACGTACCCCACCTACTTCTGCGTCTAATTGTGCGCATTAATATTTTTTTTCAGGGATAGTGTGCTGCTTCACTGCCAAAGTGTTTGCACACACTTAACCCCATGTAAGTGACGCCTTGCAGCAACACCAAAACTCCATCTCGGGGCTGTGCGCACTTTCTAATTTTTCAGGAATAGTGTAGTGCTTCAACTGCCAAGTGCTAGCACACACTTAACCCGCCAGTAAGTGACGCCTGCAAGCAACACCAAACTCCCATCTCGGTGGCTGTGGCACTTTCTAATTTTTCAGGGAATTGAGTGTAGTGCTTCACTGTCAAGATGTTAGCACACACTTAACCCGCCAGTAAGTGTACAGCCTGCAGCAACACCAAACTCCATCTCGGTGGCTGTGCGCACTTTCTAATTTTTTCAGGGAATAGTGTAGTGCTTCACTGCCAATGCTAGCAAACACTTAACCCGCCAGTAAGTGACGCCTGCAGCAACACCAAACTCCATCTCGGGGCTGTGCGCACTTTCTAATTTTTTCAGGGAATAGTGTAGTGCTTCACATGTCAAGTGTTAGCACACACTTAACCCGCCGTAAGTGACGCCCTGCAGCAACACCAACTCCATCTCGGTGGCTGTGCGCACTTTCTAATTTTTCAGGGATAGTGTAGTGCTTCACTGCCAATGGTTTCACCCCACTTAAACCCCGTAATGGACGCCGCAGCAACAACCAAACTCCATTCGGTGGGCTGGTGTGCACTTTCTAATTTTTTCAGGGAATAAGTGTATGCTTCACTGCCAAATTTCTAGCACACACTAACCCGCCGTAATGACGCCTGCAGCAACCCCAAAATCCATCTCGGTGGTGGGGCCACTTTCTTAATTTTTTCAGGGAATATGTAGTCTTCACTGCCAAAAGTGGTAGCACACACTTACCCGCCATAAGTACGCCTTTCAGCAAAAACCAAACTCCATCTCGGGGCTGTGCCCTTTTAATTTTTTCAGGGAAAGTTAGTGCTTCACTGTCAATGTTAGGCACACACTTAACCCGCCAGTAAGTTGATGCCTGCACAACAAAAAACTCCATTTTGGGGGTGGCGGCGCACTTTCTAATTTTTTCAGGGAATAGTGAGTGCTTTCTCTGCAAGTGCTAGCACACATTAACCCGCCCAGTAAGTGCCCGCCGCAGCAACACCAAACTCCATCTCGGTGGCTGTGCGCATTTTTTAATTTTTTCAGGGGATAGTGAGTGTTTTTAAATGCCAAGTGGTAGCACAAAATTAACCCGCCAGAAGTAAACCGCCTGCAAGCAAAAACCAAACCATCTCGGTGGCTGGGCACTTTCTAATTTTTTCGGGAATAGTGTATGCTTCCTGTCAAGTGTTAGCAAACACTAACCCGCCAGTAAGTACCCTGCCCAACACCAAAACCCCCTCTCGTGGCTGTGCGCACTTTTCAAAATTTTTTCAGGGAATAGTTATGCTTCACTGTCAAGTTTAGCCCAAAAATTAACCCGCCAGTAAGTGACCCCTGCAGCAACACCAAACTCCATTCTCGGGGTGTGCGCACTTTTCTAATTTTTTCAGGGAAATAGTTTTAGTGCTTCAATTTGTCAAAGTGTTTGCACAACTTAACTGCCAGTAAGTAAACCTGCCCAACACCAAACTCCATTTTCCTGGCTGTGCGCACTTTCAAATTTTTTTTTGGGAATAGTGTAGGCTTCACTGTCAATGTTAGCCACACTTAACCCCCAGTAAGTGCCCCCTGCAGCAACACCAAACTCCATCCCCGGTGGCTGTGCGCACTTTCAATTTTTTCCGGGATAGTGTAGTGCTTCACTGCCAAGGGTAGCACACACTTACCCGCCAGTAATGTACGCCTGCAGCAACACCAAACTCCATCTCGGGGGGGTTTTTGCCATTTCTAATTTTTTCAGGGATTAGTGTATGCTTCACTTCAAGGTTTTTGCACACACTTAACCGCCAGTAAGTGACCCTGCAGAAACCCCAAAATCCATTCGGTGGTGTGCCACTTTCAATTTTTTCAGGGGAAATAGTGTAGTGCTTCACTGCCAATGGGACACACACTTAACCCGCCATAAGTACGCCTGCAGCAACACCAAACTCCATCTCGGTGGCTGGGGCCCACTTTCTAATTTTTTTCAGGGAATGTGTAGTGCTCACTGCAATGCTAGCACACACTTAACCCGCCAGGTAAGTGAACACCGCACAACCCCAAAACTCCATCTCTGTGGTGTGCGCACTTTAAATTTTTTTCAGGAATAGTGTAGTGCTTCACTGTCAAGTGTTACACAAATTAACCCCCAGTAAGTGACGCCTGCAGCAACACCAAACTCCCAATTCGGTGGCTGTGCGCAAACTTTCTAATTTTTTCAGGGAATAGTGTAGTGCTTCACTGTCAAGTGTTAGCCACACTTAAACCCGCCAGTAAGTGACGCCTGCAGAACACCAAACTCCATCTCGGTGGCTGTGCGCCTTTCTTAATTTTTTCAGGGAAATAGGTAGTGCTTCACTGCCAAGTGTTAGCCACCTTAAACCCCCAGTAAGTGAGCCCTGCAGCAACACCAAACTCCATCTCGGGGCTGTGGCACTTTTAATTTTTTCAGGGAATATGTAGTGTTCACTGTCAATGTTAGCACACACTTAACCCGCCAGTAATACGCCTGCAGCAACCCTAACTCCATCTCGGTGGTGTGCTTTTGGGTCAACAATGTCCAAAAACACCAAATTCCCCAAAAACATCTGCAAAGGGACAGGGACGAGGTCGGGGCCCTAGCAGTCTGAACAACAAGGCACTGGTAGAAGTAGAACAGACAAGATTGATCGATCCACCTTCCTGCTTGGGCTAAATTTCCCAGTACTCACCGAAAAAAAGTGTTCTTGAGGGCGGAAGGGTCAAGACCCAAAAAAACATCTTGGTGGCTGACAAGACCCAAAAGGGTTCTGGGAGCACACAATCATCCTTTTACACCATATTCAAGTGCCGCTTTCTGACAAAAGAGGGGTCACTAATCCAAAAAAATCTTCCTATTTCCTCAAGCCATCGCCAGACGGAGGAAAATTTTTGACCGTTGAACTTTGGGGATTTTGGAGATTTATTTGGTTTTATCAGCCATTCAACAACCCAACCTTTCTTTTACTGCCTGAACAGGGTAAATTTAACCAACTTATTCCTTAATAAAAAAGTTTTGGAAATTCACCTCGGGCCTGAAGAACTTCTTTCAACAAAAAGGCCATAGACCGTTCAGGAGGTGGAGGATGGGTGATGAACAACATTAAACTGGCCACCCGACCATTTACTTTTCCAGAAAGACTTTGAGGAGGGGGGGGTGGATGTTGAGCCACTGAAACCAAAATGGACCCCTTGCCATGCAGAGCCAAAGAGCACCAGGAGGAGGAAAGTGGTTAAGTTCCACCCCTAAAGCACCCAGGGCCCTTTCTCCCTTTATCCCGAATCCAAGCTGGACACAGTAGCCCAAATTGTTCAACTGTTGCACAAACTGTCCAACCCGTTGCCCCAATTTAAGAAAAAGTTGGCCAAAATGTTCTAAAGTTTGTGTTGGCCAGACTCTTCCTTCGTTCCTACCCACAACCTAAAAGACGAAACATTCCCTTTGTCTGGAAATTTTTCAAAGATAGCCCATCAGTACCAAATGTGGTTATATGGTAAACATCTCTTTGCCAAAGGTGAGCAAAAGGCCAGGGCAAATAAACTTGAAACAAACCCGGCAGTATGCGAAAACACATGACTCTTAAGCACCCAAGTCAGTGGTTGGCCCATCAGGGTTCGACATCAGGGCCTTCTGACCTCAACACCGTTTATGCCACTTCAGAATCGTCCTTCACCATCTATGTTCATGAGCAGCCCCTACTCATACGATCTCACCACAAGCTGCGTTAGCCCAAGGATATGACAGTAGTAAAGGGTGACTTGTGAGTCTGCGCCAAATGTCCAGTTGTCTGTTCCACACCCTGTATGAGAGGCAGCGGAAGCACCCATCCACACACCCTTTTTCTGACAAATGACAGCGCAAATTTCTAAGCTGTTAGCTGTAGAAATGCTGCCATTTAGGCTTGTTGATACTGAGGCTTTTAGGGAGTTGTTGGCTGTGGCAGCACCACGATACACTGTCCCCAGTCGCAATTTTTTTTCACGTACTGCCATACCCGCGCTACATCTGCACGTGGTTAACAATTGAAGCGGGCATGACAAATGCTGTGAGCGGAAAAAGTTCACCTGACAACTGATACCTGGACAAGTACTTGTGGACAGGGCAGATACATATCCCTGACAGCTCACTGGATCAACCTTGTCGAGAGTTCCCAAAGTGTAATAGTGGAATATCTGCGATCCTACCAACTCCACGAATAGCGGGCACAGCATCATTCCGGGTGTCCGCGTCCTCATATACTTCTACAACACAATGTGCGTCTTCAACTTCCTTGACCACTGCTGATTTGTCCGCCACATCACGTCAAAGTTGGGAGCTTTGCAGTACTGCAATCAGCCAGGCGACAACAGGCTCTTCTTAAGCTCATCTGTCTAGGTGACACACCTCACACTGCAAACGAGCTGTGGAAAGGTGTTAAACAACAGACAGATGACGTGGCTGGCCCCCACTGCAAACTACAAGCAGGTCTTGTTGGTCAGTGATAACGGACGAAACCTTGTTGCAGCAATAAAGCTCGGTAAACTTCAACACGTGCCTTGCATGGCTCACGTACTGAATCTTGTAGTTCAGAAATTCTTGAAAAATTACCCAGAGTTATCTGATCTACTAGAGAAGGTGCGTAGAAATTGCGGACATTTCCGACATTCATCAACGGCACTTGCAAATCTATCTGCCCTTCAACAGCAATTTAATTTGCCCAAACACAGATTAATTTGCGACATGCCCACACGATGGAATTCTACATTCCATATGTTGGCTAGGTTCAATGAGCAGCAGAGGGCTATAGCGGAATATCAGCTGCAACATGCCCGTCACCCAGGAAGTAATACAAGACACATTGGTACGATGGAGTGGGTCTGGATCGCTGACCTTTGCGAGGTTCTAGAGAACTTCGATTACTGCACAAAACTGGTCAGCGGTGATGAGTCCATTATTAGTCTCACCATCCCCATGCTGTGTTTGCTTAAAGATTCTCTCCTGAATCTTAAAACAGAATCATTGAGGGCACAGCAGAGGGCTATGGATCCACATTTTAACATCCAGGATCAGAGCCAGCAAAGCCAATTTCAGCCGGCAACATTGGCTGCAGAACAAAACAGTGATGAGGAAGATGAAGACGATTTATTTCTCCATGGTACTGAGGTGCACCCTGATGGAACTCCCAACCCCAGTTTTATGTCGGTACAGCATGGGTGGGCTGAAGAGCAGGAGGCGGAGACCGATTTTGAGACCATGATGCCTATTGTTCATCAGTCTGGTGACACAGAAGACATGAGTCTTTGTAGCCTAGCACACATGTCTGACTTCATGTCTCAATGTCTGTCCCAGGATCCACGCGTCATTAACATCTATGACAGCGACCTCTACTGGTTGTCAACATTCCTTGACCCATGCTACAAAGAAAAGTTTCCATCGCTGCTGTTGCAGTCACCAAGGGGCTTAACGATGGATTATTTCAAAAGTGTGGTGGTTGACAATTTAATGTCAATTTCACCATCTGACTCCGCTATACCACGAACAAGCAGCTCTTTGCCACAGCAGCCTTTGGTTCGAACACAAACTGCCACATTGTCAAGAAGAGGTGGTGGTAAGATGTCCACCAACTGGGCGATGTTCAACAGACCTTCCAATCTGCAACGGATTGTGCCTACGGTCCCCTTGTCTAGGAGACAAACATTGTCAAACATGTTGAACGAGTATGTGTGTGACACTACCAGCTTCTTAACCGACCCCTCTGTACCCTTTAATTACTGGGTTTCCAAGCTTCACGCTTGGACTGAGCTGTCTTTGTATGCCTTGGAGTTGCTGGCCTGCCCAGCTGCTAGTGTGACATCAGAGCGTGTTTTTAGTGCCGCTGGGGGAATTGTCACTGATAGAAGGTCACGGCTGACTACAGAAAATGCCGACAGACTCACTCTCATTAAGTTTAACAAGGACTGGATATCATCAAAGTTCTTAACCCCTTCAGACGAGAGTACCCAAACCTAGAGGGACATTTTCAAATTTGTTACGTTTGGCTCAGTGCGGTTTAAACATTATGCCCTCTTCTGACACAAAGGATAAACAATGTCCCTCTGCTAAGAAGATTGGATAAATAATGTTCCTGCTACACTTGCTGCATGACAACAAAACTACACAATCAGTGTCAGTAATGTTACTTGAATAATGCATGCACTTGTGATGTTTTTTGACCGTTGAATTATGTCAGACAATCCAAAACAGTCTCTTGGCTGAATTTTTTAAGGCAACAAGCCTATGCCTGCATTGTGGGCATTTCTCAAACTGAAATAAAACATATAGTTTGGCTCAAGTGCCTTGCATAAATTTTAAAAATGTTGATCCCGCCCCTTGGGCTAATTTTTTGAGGCTACAAGCCTATACCTGCATCGAATACGTTGCTTGTACTATGCTCTCAGGACAAGCAAATAGTATGGGCCACGCGCCCTCCTCAACTTCCAAATAGAGTTGATCTCGCCCCTTGGGCTAATTTTTTGAGGCTACAAGCCTATACCTGCATCGAATACGTTGCTTGTACTATGCTCTCAGGACAAGCAAATAGTATGGGCCACGCGCCCTCCTCAACTTCCAAATAGAGTTGATCTCGCCCCTTGGGCTAATTTTTTGAGGCTACAAGCCTATACCTGCATCGAATACGTTGCTTGTACTATGCTCTCAGGACAAGCAAATAGTATGGGCCACGCGCCCTCCTCAACTTCCAAATAGAGTTGATCTCGCCCCTTGGGCTAATTTTTTGAGGCTACAAGCCTATACCTGCATCGAATACGTTGCTTGTACTATGCTCTCAGGACAAGCAAATAGTATGGGCCACGCGCCCTCCTCAACTTCCAAATAGAGTTGATCTCGCCCCTTGGGCTAATTTTTTGAGGCTACAAGCCTATACCTGCATCGAATACGTTGCTTGTACTATGCTCTCAGGACAAGCAAATAGTATGGGCCACGCGCCCTCCTCAACTTCCAAATAGAGTTGATCTCCCCCTTGGGCTAATTTTTTGAGGCTACAAGCCTATACCTGCATCGAATACGTTGCTTGTACTATGCTCTCAGGACAAGCAAATAGTATGGGCACGCGCCCTCCTCAACTTCCAAATAGAGTTGATCTCGCCCCTTGGGCTAATTTTTTGAGGCTACAAGCCTATACCTGCATCGAATACGTTGCTTGTACTATGCTCTCAGGACAAGCAAATAGTATGGGCCACGCGCCCTCCTCAACTTCCAAATAGAGTTGATCTCGCCCCTTGGGCTAATTTTTTGAGGCTACAAGCCTATACCTGCATCGAATACGTTGCTTGTACTATGCTCTCAGGACAAGCAAATAGTATGGGCCACGCGCCCTCCTCAACTTCCAAATAGAGTTGATCTCGCCCCTTGGGCTAATTTTTTGAGGCTACAAGCCTATACCTGCATCCAATACGTTGCTTGTACTATGCTCTCAGGACAAGCAAATAGTATGGGCCACGCGCCCTCCTCAACTTCCAAATAGAGTTGATCTCGCCCCTTGGGCTAATTTTTTGAGGCTACAAGCCTATACCTGCATCGAATACGTTGCTTGTACTATGCTCTCAGGACAAGCAAATAGTATGGGCCACGCGCCCTCCTCAACTTCCAAATAGAGTTGATCTCGCCCCTTGGGCTAATTTTTTGAGGCTACAAGCCTATACCTGCATCGAATACGTTGCTTGTACTATGCTCTCAGGACAAGCAAATAGTATGGGCCACGCGCCCTCCTCAACTTCCAAATAGAGTTGATCTCGCCCCTTGGGCTAATTTTTTGAGGCTACAAGCCTATACCTGCATCCAATACGTTGCTTGTACTATGCTCTCAGGACAAGCAAATAGTATGGGCCACGCGCCCTCCTCAACTTCCAAATAGAGTTGATCTCGCCCCTTGGGCTAATTTTTTGAGGCTACAAGCCTATACCTGCATCGAATACGTTGCTTGTACTATGCTCTCAGGACAAGCAAATAGTATGGGCCACGCGCCCTCCTCAACTTCCAAATAGAGTTGATCTCGCCCCTTGGGCTAATTTTTTGAGGCTACAAGCCTATACCTGCATCGCATACGTTGCTTGTACTATGCTCTCAGGACAAGCAAATAGTATGGGCCACGCGCCCTCCTCAACTTCCAAATAGAGTTGATCTCGCCCCTTGGGCTAATTTTTTGTGGCAACAGGCCTATGCCTGCATCGAAAACGTGGCTTGTACTAAGATCCTGCTGGAGCATGGCGAAGGGTCCCACTGTACGCTACGGAGATAACGCGTAGACGCGCTCTGTTGCAAGTAGAGGTCCCAGCCTATCGCATCTGTGTTCCCAGTGTTGTTGCCATACCGAGTCATTAAGTAACCCCCCCACAAACACAGGCACTATTTATTTGTCAGCAACATTTGTATGTGCAGTCATGATTTTCCACATAATAACCAAGGTGCCTTCATGCGCCATGCGGGCCGTAAAGTACTTGCTAATGATGATGACTTTAAGCCCACCCACAAAAAAAACCTACACATCCATTCCCTCAAAAAAGACAGACACAAAGCAGTTTTTGTCAACTGGGTATTATTTCGCCATAATGGCAAAGATGTCAGAATATTTTTTTTTTTTTTTTTTTTTTTTTTTTTTTGGGGTTTAAACTTTGTAAAAACAAATAATAACATAACAAAGAAATTGTGCAATGCACAGGAACAAAAAATAAACAAAAAAAAAAAAGGGGTCTACAGCTGGTGGTAGGTTGACGCATCCTCCGGCCTTGGCTGTAACGTGGCACCATCACCCTGGTCGTTGAGTAGGTCCAGGGCCCCATGCAGTACCTCACCCAGTGGTTGGAAGCCTGTAGGCTGGGGCATCTGGGCCGGTTGGCCTTGGCTTGGTAGGCCCCTGATTCTTGGACACCACCTCTGTGTCGCAACATACCTGTCCCGGGGTGTGGCCCTGTCCAGGATGTTAGATCTGCTGAGCCGCCACTCCTCCAAAAAATCAAACACCTGCCCAGGATGGTTTGGGGGCCTACACGCATCGAGGACAATGTGTATTGCTGACCATGCCCGCAGTCTTCTCTCGAATGGAATGTCATCCAAGAACGGTATGAGACTGCGGGCAAAGTCAGCACTACACTGTCCTCTGCGGTCTTGTGGTGCCCCCGGGATCAGAGCAGGGCTGCTGGGGTTCCAGTGACTCCCCACACTGCTGCTGGCAGTCGGCACTGGAGGGCGCTGGTGTGGCCCTTCATCCTCCTCTTCTTGTATCTGCGGCCCCAAAGGTGGTGGTGGTGGTGGTGGTGGTGGTGGTGGTGCTACTCCCTCCTCCTCATCTCGTGGGGGTTGAGGGGCCTCCCTCCCCTCCTCAGGCAGCTGTGGTGGCGGGTTCCAACGCCGCCTCCGAAAGTGAGCAGCTCTGTGGGTAAATATAAAAAACATTTGGTGAATGGGTTGCCTTTGGAAACAAAACCATAGGCCAAACATAACATGTGCACGCTTTTTTGACTCAGTGTATCTGTGTATTCTGTGTCTTTTCATTGTTGCCCTTAAGATGGAATTGCAGCAAATAAATTAATGACATTTTTGGCTCATGCCTCAAACTATATTGTATGTGTGGGTACTGTTGCTCCACGATTTTTTGCCATTACATTACAAATTTTAAAATTAGTCTGCACTATTACACTGTGCCCTGACTTAGGCAGGACAGCTATGTAGTCACTTGAAGACATATTAGTGGCCACAACTAATGTTTTGACTTTTTGTGGAAACTTTATGTGGACAAAGCTATAGCCTGACACTGTGAGGCAAACACATTATTCAGGGTTCTTTGCCATCAGATGGACACAAAAACACACAGTGTGGACGGCCTTGGTCTCAATGCACATAACCCAGATCTATAGGGCAGGTGAGCAAGACAGGAAATGGAGTCCTGCAGCATAGGTGACACATGAGCATTTGGCGTTAGTGGCCTACACTCCTTGTTGCTGCCATGTATGCTAATCAGGAATGTCTTGGTAAATAAAACACAACAAACAGATGGCTTGGGATTTGAAACGACTGTAATGGACATAGAGTATGGGGTTGTCTTTGAGCAGCAGGTCACACATCGTTGGTGCCAAACAAGGTGGTATGCACAGATGGACAGTTTTAGTTATTCCAACGGGGCCGAACAAAAAAACGGGAACAGCAAGGACAAACCTCGGGTTTCCTAAAGGACCTTGGACATAAAAGGCTGTTGCACTTAAAATATGGCCCTCTTTAGTTTGATTTAATACAGCATTAATACGCTATGTTTTCCGGAGGATTCGTAATGTGGCCATGAGTTAACGACAAAAAAAGTACAATTCACATGTGGGCCCTAATATCTACACCATCACCTTGCAGCCCCAAATAAACCCATGGGAAAACTGAACCACACATATTTGTAGTGATACAGGGTATGTTCTGAAATGTGTGTGAATGTGTCAGCAATCTGGGATGGTGTACAAACAGTTTAGTGCAAAAGGGGTATATCCTTGCAACGTTATTTTGCCGAAAAAAACACCCACAACTAAATGTGTAGGGATGTATGTGGCCCTTATGCAAGTCGAGGCCATTAGGAACTGATACAACTGAGGCTTATGACAGGCAAACCAGACAGGGCCACAGACCTTAGAGGCCATTGGAGGGAAGAACATGGCTTTGTTCCACAAACATGCCAACAATAATAGCTAATTGTGAGGTCACGGAACATTGTGTCTGACCACCCTGCAGAACATTGCTTATTTGTCCAAACGTCACAATGTGACTATAAATGTGTATGTCCTGGATCATTGCCAAAGGTAATAGAATTGTGTTGCACCATGGCAGAAACAAACCCCTGTGTGGGTATGTAAACCAGCACACTCATTATAGAGCTTCATACGTACATTGTGTGCCCTCGTGGACAGGGTCCTCTCCTCTTGTACCTGTATGACCTGATTGTCTTCATGGACTGTTTTTTGTCGTTAACCCTTATCCTCATGTAAAGTGCCATGGAACCTAATGGCGCTATATTAAAAAATAATAATAACAATAATAGTAAACAACAGTGCGGCAGACACATACCTTGGCATACGGGCCACCGGTTCCAGAAATGACAGCCGTTCATAGTGGCAATATATTATCCCGTGACCAGCTTCCGGGCCCCCCTCCAGGATCCTCCGGTGTTGCCGCTTAAATTGGTCGCGGCAGCTCCTCCAGCGCTTCATAATGTGGTCAACTGTGAAATGATTTCAAACCGGGTTTAGACCTCTTTAACATTTGAAACACTAAAAGTATGTGTACAAATCAACAATAACATTTTAATCATGTTGTGTGTGAAATGTGTATACAAGGCACATGGAAACGACAGTGTGGAACATCATCAACAGCATTACGGACATTGAGCTCACGTGGCCACAATCACAAATGGGGCAGGGCACATGTCAACGCATAGAGAATGTAATAGTGCGGGCACCAGACTCCGCTCATTAGTGGTATTTATATACACCCAACCCCCTGGCCTTCAGAGCCAGGAGGAACAGCCCTTAAACTAAGTGTACTATTGTGAACCCATCCAAATATAGGCAACCATGCAACGGCGCATTATAACACATTGAGGGCCCTGTATACCCTACTATGGGGGCCCTGTATGCCCACGGGGGCCCTGTATACCCACTGCTGGGGTCTTGTATACCCACGGGGGGGGCTGTAGACCCTACTATGAGGGCCCTGTATAATCACTGGGGGCCATGTATACCCAGTGCTGGGGGACCTGTGTACCCACGGGGGGGCTGTATACCCTAATATCGGTGGCATATATACACACTGGGGGGGCCTGTATACTCTGCAGGTGGAGCTGTATACTCTGCTGGGGGGATGTCTAACAGTGATAGCCGCTGTATACAAGAATGGCGGTCAATATGGTTTCCCACTTTTTTGGGGCTAAAGTAGGGGGGTCGGCTTATACACGGGTCGGCTTATACACGACTATATACGGTAAATGCAATATAACGTGTGAACACATTTAACTCACCCATATTGCTCTGCACATCATGGCCACAACGATGAAACGTTGGGAAAACGCTCTGTGCGATCTCCCTCCAGGCCGTAGTCCGCTGGACATTATCCCCATATGCAGGGTCAGTGGGCAGCCAAAGCAGGGGCCGAGCCTCCACCAGAGCAATTAATTGCAGGGTGTCGACAGGAGCCATGCTTCCTCGCTGTGACTTTCTGCGCGTCCAGCCAGGAAGCTCGAGTCGGCTTATTTCCTGTTTGCACAAAGCATGTGGTTTGCTGCAGAAAGTCGCTTGCCTCGCCTCCAACACATGCGACGTTGGCCTCGGAGACAGCAGCAAAATACAGTTGCCAGTGGGGCTTCCGACACGGCAATGCGAGCGCTTTCCGACACACATCTGCGCTTTTTAAATCACACATTACTCGCTATTATTCGCTTCCCCATTCATTAACATTGGACTCGCTAGACTCGCAACGAGTAGCGAGTCCCGGGCTCGGACTCGGTAGAGTCAAGCGAGTCCGAGTAATTTAGGATTCGCCCATCACTAGTATATATATATTTTTTTTTTTCATCCAAGAATGACAATCCAAAAATATTCTCAGAATGATGAAAAGTGCATTTCCAAATGTTACTATATATTTCATCTTGTAGTGTAGAAAAATAAAAAGCATTAAAGTACACCTTCCTTATTATGCCTTTTCTTGGTGTGCTTTTCCTTTATAAACTATTAATTTACTGATGAATTAGGCAACAATGTTGTCTGCTCCAGTGAAATATCACCCAATCTCTTCTTTGCCACATGAATTTGGATCTTGATCAACCCACCTTTTTCCTATTATATCCATCCTGCTTTTGTTAATCTATTTTGTTACATATTTAATGCTTCTTGTATTTGTATTAGTTTTTGAACCTTAATAGCTCAAAATCCAAATCTAAAAAAATGAATACAATGTGTCAGCAAAAAATATAAAGTGTATACCGTACTTAACATACACTTTATAAATGAACAATTCAATTTTTGGTGTGTTTTTTGTTTTTTTTTCCAATTTGACCATTTTTTTATTTAGTTTCAAATTGCTATACTGATATCAAAAGTAATGTTGCTCTAAGAACCAATAAAACTAGCCATTCTTATTGTTGTATAATAAAATTGCATTTGATCTTAGCATTTCCAAAATGCCAAGTGTTTTATTACATTCAGATTTCATTAATATTTCATAGAAGGATACAGTACTCACTAGTAATGTCCTGTAATATGTTAGTGTGTTAAAATGTTCCTACTGTGCACACATCCCAGAAAGATTGATGGAAGGTGAGATTAGGTATTCCAGTTTTGTTCAGCTCAGCTTGTATTTAAGATGAACAATTTTGTACAGCTCCATTTGGCACTTAATGTAGCTGTAAAGGTGTACTGGCCCCTTGCTCCTCTGCATTCAACATACAGCGTTTACTATGCTTAACTTTTTTTGAATAGTTGGAAGGTGTCAAGGTGTTCTTACAAAAGCAAAAAAAGAAAAAAAAAACTATTAACAACATTGAAACTTAGGGTTTTACACTTTACTTAGGTAGGTGTCGTGAAGCTGCCGGTAAAGTAGCTGTATACAGGCCAGTGGATTGTAATTAAGGTTTTGAAATTTTGCATACAGTAACTCTAAATTAATTGTTTGTAAAGGTCTTGAAAGAGAGAATGTGGAGGCTTATACAGCATCTGCTTACTATGCTTATAAATATGAGTTCCTTAGAACAGAAGCCTTTGCTAAAAGGTGTGTGAGCCCATCTGTCACAATAAACCCAAAGGGACAGTGTTGACATGATCTGCGCTGCTGTATGAGGAAAAAGACCACAAATATCTGTCAGGTAATGGTGGCTTTATGCGACACGTTTCAGAACATTGTCCCTGCTCCTTTCTCAGGACAACAGCCATAAGGATTCCTCAGGATTATGTCAGTTGTCCTGAGGAAGGATCAGGGACAACGCTCAGAAACGCATTGATAAAGCCACCATTACCTGACAGATCTTTGTGGTCTTTTTCATCATACAGCAGCGCAGATCACGTCAACACTGTCCCTTTGAATTTGTATCTGATTGCCACCGTGTAAGCGTGGAGTGTGGATCCTTCAGCAGCTGTACTATATGCATATACTGATTGTGGTACATACAACTAATCCAGGTGAGCAGTGAAAATCATCACCATCTAATAGTGTTTAAAAAGGTAAGACCCAATTGTGCTTCTGTTTCCTAATTTTTAGTCCATCTGCCCCAATAACGTACAACTTTCCCTGAGCTTAAGACTACAAAATATATTTGAGGTAGTATCAAGCTATTTTTTGTCATTTTTAGAATCAGCCTTGCACAAATGGGAGGACTGCACAAACTGGAAGTAGGTAGACTTGTGGTTAAATGTACAATATAAATAACAAAGTTATTTAGCCCAAACAAAGTGACATAAATGTGCAGGTTCATGTTACTGGGCTGAAAACATTCAACAGAACTCCATCCATCTCTCTATCGAGCCTTGAAAATGCATCAATGTAAATGAGGTCTAGATAAGCAATACAGCTAAAAAGGGTTCTCAGATAGGGATGGGCGAATCTACTCGCTAGGACTCGTTACTCGGCGAGTAGTAAGGGACTCGCAGGACTCGGTACTCTGCGAGTTTCCCAGCGTTTACTCGCACGAGTCCAATGCAAATCATTGGCAAACGCTGACAAAACTAGGATTGCCATTGTTTGCATTAGACTCGGCTACTGTGCCAGTGATAGCAGGGAAACTCGCAAATAACTGCTGTTACATTGCGAGCCGAGTCCAGCTGTCTTCTCCGTGCAGCTCCAGGGTCCTAGAGCCCGCCTGCTCACAGAGATGATGTAGCAGTGCTGAGATTGTTCTCAGTCTGCGCATTCCCTGTGCATAGACATCTATATCTATGCACAGGGGATGTAGCAGAGAGGACATCGCGTTTTGGACTACGTCAGATGGAAGAGGATTTTTTTAATTAAAGATGGAGTCCCTAATGGCTTTTTTTTTTATTTCAAATAAAAAATTTTCTCTGTGTTTTTTTAACCCTTTATTGGAGATTCTTAGTGGCTGGGTCAAACGTGGCCTGACATTAAGAATCTCGGGCTTAATACCAGCTTGTATAACAAAGCTGGTATTAACCCCTTTATTACCCAGCGTGCCACCGCCACCAGGGCCGCTGGAAGAGCGGGGTTCAGCGCCAGATGATGGCGCTTCAATGAACGCGCCATCTTCTGGGGCGGCTACGGGCTGCAATTTGCAGCGGGGGGTGCCCAGAAAGCTTGGGCATCCCTGCGCTGCGGATTCCAGCCCCCAGCTGCTTAGCTGTACCTGGCTAGACATAGAAATTGCGCGGAGCCCCACGCATTTTTTTTAATTATTTCATGAATTTCAGAGTCTCAGAGTCAGAGTCTCAGAGTCAGAGTCTCAGAGTCAGAGTCTCAGAGTCAGAGTCAGAATCTCAGAGAGTCAGAGCTTCAGAATCTCAGAGAGTCAGAGTCAGAATCTCAGAGTCAGAGTCAGAATCTCGGAGAGTCAGAGTCAGAGTCAGAATCTCTGAGAGTCAGAGTCAGAATCTCAGAGAGTCAGAGTCAGAATCTCAGAGAGTCAGAGTCAGAATCTCAGAGAGTCAGAGTCAGAATCTCAGAGAGTCAGAGTCAGAATCTCAGAGTCTCAGAGTCTCAGAGAGTCAGAGTCAGAGTCAGAATCTCAGAGAGTCAGAGTCAGAATCTCAGAGAGTCAGAGTCAGAATCTCAGAGAGTCAGAGTCAGAATCTCAGAGAGTCAGAGTCAGAATCTCAGAGAGTCAGAGTCAGAATCTCAGAGTGTCAGAGTCAGAATCTCAGAGTCAGAGTCAGAATCTCAGAGTCTCAGAATCTCAGAGAGTCAGAGTCAGAATCTCAGAGAGTCAGAGTCAGAATCTCAGAGAGTCAGAGTCAGAATCTCTGAATCTCAGAGTCTCAGAATCTCAGAGTCTCAGAGTCTCAGAGAGTCAGAGTCAGAATCTCAGAGAGTCAGAGTCAGAATCTCAGAGAGTCAGAGTCAGAATCTCAGAGAGTCAGAGTCAGAGTCAGAATCTCAGAGTCTCAGAGTCAGAATCTCAGAGTCTCAGAGTCAGAATCTCAGAAAGTCAGAGTCAGAATCTCAGAGAGTTAGAGTCAGAATCTCTGAATCTCAGAGTCTCAGAATCTCAGAGTCTCAGAGAGTCAGAGTCAGAATCTCAGAGTCTCAGAGAGTCAGAGTCAGAATCTCAGAGAGTCAGAGTCAGAGTCAGAATCTCAGAGAGTCAGAGTCAGAATCTCAGAGAGTCAGAGTCATAATCTCAGAGTCTCAGAGTCAGAATCTCAGAGTCTCAGAGTCAGAATCTCAGAAAGTCAGAGTCATAATCTCAGAGAGTTAGAGTCAGAATCTCAGAGTCTCAGAGTCTCAGAGAGTCAGAGTCAGAGTCAGAATCTCAGAGAGTCAGAGTCAAAGTCAGAATCTCAGAGAGTCAGAGTCAGAATCTCAGAGAGTCAGAGTCAGAGTCAGAATCTCAGAGTCTCAGAGTCAGAGTCAGAATCTCAGAGTCTCAGAGTCAGAGTCAGAATCTCAGAGTCTCAGAGTCAGAGTCAGAATCTCAGAGTCTCAGAGTCAGAGTCAGAATCTCAGAGTCTCAGAGTCAGAGTTATAATCTCAGAGAGTCAGAGTCAGAATCTCAGAGTCTCAGAATCTCAGAGTCTCAGAGTCTCAGAGAGTCAGAGTCAGAGTCAGAATCTCAGAGAGTCAGAGTCAGAGTCAGAATCTCAGAGAGTCAGAGTCAGAATCTCAGAGAGTCAGAGTCAGAGTCAGAATCTCAGAGTCTCAGAGTCAGAGTCAGAATCTCAGAGTCAGAGTCAGAATCTCAGAGTCTCAGAGTCAGAGTCAGAATCTCAAGTCTCAGAGTCAGAGTCAGAATCTCAGAGTCTCAGAGTCAGAGTTATAATCTCAGAAGTCAGAGTCAGAATCTCAGAGACTCAGAGTCAGAGTCAGAATCTCAGAGTCTCAGAATCTCAGAGTCTCAGAGTCTCAGAGAGTCAGAGTCAGAGTCAGAATCTCAGAGAGTCAGAGTCAGGTCGATCTCAGAGAGTCAGAGTCAGAGTCAGAATCTCAGAGTCTCAGAGTCAGAATCTCAGAGTCTCAGAGTCGAATCTCAGAGAGTCAGAGTCAGAATTCTCAGAAGTCAAGTCAGAATCTCAAGTCTCAGGTCTCAGAGAGTCAGAGTCAGAGTCATAATCTCAGAGAGTCAGAGTCAGAGTCAGAATCTCAGAGAGTCAGAGTCAGAATCTCAGAGTCTCAGAGTCAGAGTCAGAATCTCAAGAGTCAGAGTCAGATTCAGAGAGTCAGGTCAGAATCTCAGAGATCAGAGTCAGAATCTCAGATCTCAGAGTCTCAGAATCTCAGAGTCTCAGAGTCTCAGAGAGTCAGAGTCAGAATCTCAGAGTCTCAAGTCTAGAGTCAGAGTCAAGTCAGATCTCAGAGAGTCAGTCAGAGTCAGAATCTCAGAGTCTCGAGTCAGAGTCAGAATCTCAGAGAGTCAGAGTCAGAATCTCAGAGAGTCAGAATCTCAGAGAGTCAGAGTCAGAATTCAGAGAGTCAGAGTCAGAGTCAGAATCTCAATCAGAATCTCAGAGTCTCAGAGTTCAGAGTCAGAGTCAGAATCTCAAAGTCTCAGAGAGTCAGAGTCAGAATTTCAGAGTCTCAGAGTCTCAGAGAGTCAGAGTCAGAGTCAGAATTCAGAGAGTCAGAGTCAGAGTCAGAATCTCAGAGAGTCAGAGTCAAGTCGAATTCAGGAGTCAGAGTCAGAATCTCAGAGAGTCAGAGTCATAATCTCAGAAAGTCAGAGTCAGAATCTCAGAGTTCAGAGTCTCAGAGAGTCAGAGTCAGAGTCATAATCTCAGAGAGTCAGAGTCATAATCTCAGAGAGTCAGAGTCAGAGTCAGAATCTCAGAGAGTCAGAGTCAGAATCTCAGATCTGAGTCAGAGTCAGAATCTCAGAGTCTCAGGCAGAATCTCAGAGAGTGAGAGTCAGAATCTCAGAGAGTCAGAGTCAGAATCTCAGAGAGTCAGAGTCAGAGTCAAATCTCAGAGAGTCAGAGTCAGAATCTCAGAGTCTCAGAATCTCAGAGTCTCAGAGTCAGAGTCAGAATCTCTGAGAGTCAGAGTCTCAGAGAGTCAGAGTCAGAGTCATAATCTCAGAGAGTCAGAGTCAGAATCTCAGAGAGTCAGAGTCAGAGTCAGAATCTCAGAGAGTCAGAATCTCAGAGTCTGAGTCAGAGTCAGAATCTCAGAGTCTCAGAGTCAGAATCTCAGAGAGTGACAGTCAGAATCTCAGAGAGTCAGAGTCAGAATCTCAGAGAGTCAGAGTCAGAATCTCAGAGAGTCAGAGTCAGAGTCAGAATCTCAGAGTCTCAGAATCTCAGAGTCTCAGAGTCAGAGTCAGAATCTCTGAGAGTCAGAATCTCTGAGAGTCAGAGTCAGAATCTCTGAGAGTCAGAGTCAGAATCTCTGAGAGTCAGAATCTCAGAGAGTCAGAATCTCAGAGAGTCAGTGTCAGAATCTCAGAGAGTCAGAGTCAGAATCTCAGAGAGTCAGAGTCAGAATCTCAGAATCTCAGAGTCTCAGAATCTCAGAGTCTCAGAGTCTCAGAGAGTCAGAGTCAGAGTCAGAATCTCAGAGTCTCAGAGAGTCAGAGTCAGAGTCAGAATCTCAGAATCTCAGAGTCTCAGAATCTCAGAGTCTCAGAGTCAGAGTCAGAATCTCAGAGAGTCAGAGTCAGAATCTCAGAGAGTCAGAGTCAGAATCTCAGAGAGTCAGAGTCAGAATCTCAGAGAGTCAGAGTCAGAATCTCAGAGAGTCAGAGTCAGAATCTCAGAGTCTCAGAGTCTCAGAGAGTCAGAGTCAGAGTCAGAATCTCAGAGTCTCAGAGAGTCAGAGTCAGAGTCAGAATCTCAGAGTCTCAGAGAGTCAGAGTCAGAGTCAGAATCTCAGAGAGTCAGAGTCAGAGTCAGAATCTCAGAGAGTCAGAGTCAGAGTCAGAATCTCAGAGAGTCAAAGTCAGAGTCAGAATCTCAGAGTCTCAGAGTCAGAATCTCAGAGAGTCAGAGTCAGAGTCAGAATCTCAGAGTCTCAGAGTCAGAGTCAGAATCTCAGAGTCTCAGAGTCAGAATCTCGGAATTTCATGAAATAATTAAAAAAAAATGCGTGGGGCTCCGCGCAATTTCTATTTCTAGCCAGGTACAGCTAAGCAGCTGGGGGCTGGAATCTGCAGCGCAGGGATGCCCAAGCTTTCTGGGCACCCCCCGCTGCAAATTGCAGCCCACAGCCGCCCCAGAAGATGGCGCGTTCATTGAAGCGCCATCCTCTGGCGCTGAACCCCGCTCTTCCAGCGGCCCTGGTGGCGGTGGCACGCTGGGTAATAAAGAGGTTAGGGCCAGCTTTGTATTATCAGCTGGCCCTAAGCCCGAAATTTATGGCGGTCACGCCAATATTAGACATGACCGCCATGAATTTCTATTAAATTGTTTTAAAAAAAACACAACACAGAGAAAATTTTTTATTAGAAATAAAAAAAAAAGCCATTAGGGACTCCATCTTTAATTAAAAAAATCCTCTTCCGTCCGACGCAGTCCAAAACGCGATGTCCTCTCTGCTCATCCCTGTGCATAGATATAGATGTCTATGCACAGGGAATGAGCAGACTGAGAACAATCTCAGCACTGCTACATCAGGCAGCAGGCGGGCTCTAGGACCCTGGAGCTGTGGCAGCCAGCACACTGAGCAGACAGGACTCTTATCTGTGTGAGTTTCCCAGCGATTACAGTTGCAAAGTAAACGAGTCCAATGCAAATAAATGACAAAACTAGGATTGCTGCAGGCTGAAGCTTCCGAGACACATCTGCGATTTGTAAATCTCACACTAATCGCTATTACTCGCTTCCCCATTCATTAACATTGGACTCGCTAGACTCGCAACGAGTAGCGAGTCCTGTGCTCGGACTCGCTAGAGTCAAGCGATTCCGAGTAATTTAGGATTCGCCCATCACTATTCTCAGATAATGAGATCAAAATGGCCGTCGTTACATATTTCAAGTTTCAACCCATCTTAAACAAGTATCAGGGCAGGTGGCAGTCTGATAAAAGACTATTCAAGACATGTCTTGACTGTAAGGCTATGGAGCAGCATTATGAATAAGTACAACTAATCTGTGTATGAATCCACTAGATGGTGGCCTGATTCTAACGCATCGGATATTCTAGAATATGTGGGTGTGCGGCGGTGCGGGTGTACGGCAGTGCTGGTGTATGGCGGTGCGGTTGTGCGAGTGTGCAGCGGTGATCCCCTCAGTTCTCACCCGCTCCAGGCTTCTGTCCAGCCGCCTCACACCCAAGCATGTCTTCTTCATCTTCCCCAGCATAGACGTCAACAATTCCAAAGCCTCAGGGGGCGGAGTTAACAGGGGGCATCATAGTAGGCATGTCCAAGCGCATATCCCTGATGTGGTGGGCGTGCCCTTGTTCACAGCCATTACAACACCCCTTTTGGTAGCTCCACCCCTACCCCCCGGCCTTTGAATTTCTGGAGTATATGCCACAAAAAGAAGAAGAAGAATGGCGGGGTGAGCGGCGGGCAGATGGAGCATGGAGCGGTGGCTGGGAGGAAGCATGGAGCGGGTGATCAGCGGGCAGGAAACCTAGCGGAGGGGGGCCGGGAGACCAGGTGCACTGTGCCTGTTTTGCTGTAACGGAAATCCCGCGTCACTGATTGGTCACGCCCAGCCAACCGCAAACAATCAGCGACGTGGGTTTTGCGTTAGAGACAGTGTGACGTGAGTGCAAGGTGAGTGCAGGGCTAAGTGTGAGGTGAGTGCAAGGTGAATATAGGGCTAAGTGTGAGGTGAGTGCAAGGTGAGTGCGATGTGAGTTTAGGGCTAAGTGTTACGTGAGTGCAGGACAGAGTGTGACGTGAGTGCAGGACAGAGTGTGACGTGAGAGCAGGGCAGAGTGTGACGTGAGTGCAGGGCAGAGTGTGACGTGAGTGCAGGACAGAGTGTGACGTGAGTGCAGGGCAGAGTGTGACGTGAGAGCAGGGTAAAGTGTGACGTGAGTGCAGGGCAGAGTGTTACAGGAGTGCAGGGCAGAGTTTGATGTAGAGTGCAGGGCAGAGTGTGATGTGAGTGCAGGGCAGAGTGTGACGTGAGTGCAGGGCAGAGTGTGACGTGAATGCAGGGCACAGTGTGACGTGAGTGCAGGGCAGAGTGTGACGTGAGTGCAGGGCAGAGTGTGACGTGAATGCAGGGCAGAGTGTGACGTGAGTGCAGGACAGAGTGTGACGTGGGTGCAGGGCAGAGTGTGACGTGAGTGCAGGGTGAGTGTGAGTGGTGGGGAGTGTGAGTGCAGGGTGAGTGTAGGGTGTGTGGGTGTATGTGGTCTGCAGTACCTGGCTCCTGGTGCTGTGTGCATTTAGCTTAAGGACCTCTGGCGATGTCACAGCCATGTGATCTTGCTCCCGCCATGATTGTGACATCATCAGAGGTCCTGTAAGTATAGAGCCCCCGTCACACATAACGACGCACCAGCGATACCGATAACGATACGACCTGGCCGAGATCACTGGTGCATCGTTTTCACATCTCTGTTCATTTCAAATAGTGAAGTCGGCTTTCCCACCCGCTATGTGAGTGTAGCGCTGTCGTCTCTATCACGGCAATCCTGCGTCGCTGATGCGTCGCCAGTAGGGATGGGCGAATCCTAAATTACTCGGAATCGCTAGACTCTAACAAGTCCGAGTCTGGGACTCGCTACTCGTTACGAGTCTAGCGAGTCCAATGTAAATGAATGGGGAAGCGAGTAATTGCGAGTAATACCGACAGCCACTGTCACTGTAAACCAGATTCTCCCGGATTGTACCGATCAGGGTGCAATCCGGGGCCCCATAACATGGGGCTCTATGGTCCCTGATTGCAACCTGACCAGGTGCAATCCAGTTTTAATCAGGTTTTCTATTTTTGACCTTCCTGCCTGGATTTTGAAATGACTCAGGTCAGCTGTTCATTTGAAGTAGCAGTGCTGGCAGGGTTCATGTGAGTTCATGCTTGCCTGCATGAACTCACATGAACTTTTCCAGGGTGCACAGCTCTGCTACATTTCTGGTGGAGGTTCTCTACCAGAGATGTAGCAGAGCTAAAAAAGAACCCTGGATTGGACTACGGCGGACGGAAGAGGATTCTTTTAAATAAAGTTGGAGTCCCTAAGTGTCTTTTTGTTTTTTTTTTCAAATAAAAATATTTTTTCTGTGTTGTGTTTTTTTTTTAAATTCACTAGAAATTCATGGTAGTAATGTCTACTATTGGCATTGACTGCCATGAATTTTGGACTTGGGGCCAGCTGATAATACAAAGCTGGCCCTAACCCCTTTATTACCCAGTGAGCCACCGCACCAGGGCCCTGAAAGAGTTGGGTTCAGCGCCATTAGTTGACATTACCGCCATGAATTTCTAGTGAATGTAAAAAAAAAACACAACACATAGAAAAAATATTTTTATTTGGAAAAAAACGTAAATACACTTATGGACTCCAACTTTATTTAAAAAAAATCCTCTTCCGTCCGCCGTAGTCCAATCCAGGGTTCTTCTTTAGCTCTGCTACATCTCTGGTAGAGAACCTCCACCAGAGATGTAGCAGAGCTGTGCACCCTGGGAAAGTTCATGTGAGTTCATGTAGGCAAGCATGAACTGACATGAACCCTGCCAGCACCGCTACTTCAAATGAGCAGCTGACCTGAGTCAGCTGTTCATTTGAAAATCCAGGCGGAAGGTCAAAAATAGAAAACCTGATTAAAACCAGATTGCACCTGGTCAGGTTGCAATCAGGGACCATAGAGCCCCATGTTATGGGGCACCGGATTGCACCCTGATCGGTACAATCCGGGAGAATCCTGTTTTCAGTGACATTTACCTTAATTTACATTGGACTCGTTACTGTGCGAGTAATCTCCTGGAAACTCGCAGAGTACAGAGTCCTGCGAGTCCACTACTACTCGCAGAGTAACGAGTCCTAACGAGTAGATTCGCCCATCCCTAGTCGCCAGTGTTTTTTTTTGTAAAAAACATATTTGCCGGTACACATTTCAGATTAATTTTCCCTATGCACAGGGGTGCCTCAAGGCTCTCTGCCGCCTGAGCCTAGGTGAGGACCAGGGGGTGGGGTTGCTGTTGGCGGCCGCGGGTGAGGAGCGGGGGGGGCTGCTGTCGGTAGCCGCCACTGGTGATTTTACCTTATGCAGCCGGCGGACGTCACACAGGGAGCCGGCTGCATGGTGTAGGCACCGCCCCCTTCTGCTCTGCGGCTCCCCCTGCCTCAATGCTGCCTGAGCCTAAAGGCTCTTTTTGACCATTGAACAGTGCGGCCCTGCCTATGCATGGCACACGTCCCCTATGCATGGAATATGTCCCCTATGCATGGCACACATCCCCAATGTATGGCATACGTCCATTATGCATTGCACACGTCCCCTTTGCATGGCATACGTCCCATATGCATGGCACACATCCCCTATGCATGGCACATGTCCATTATGCATGGCACGCATCCCCTATGCATGGCACACGTCCATTATGCATGGCACACATCCATTGTGCATGGCACGGCACACGTCCATTATGCATGGCAAACGTCCCCTATGCATGGCGCATGTCCCTATGTATGGCACACATCCATTATGCATGGCACACGTCCATTATGCATGGCACATGTCCATTATGCATGGCACACATCCCCTATGCATGGCACACATCCATTATGCATGGCACACATGCCATATGCATGGCACACGTCCCCTATGCATGGCACACGTCCAATATGCATGGAAAATGTCCCCTATGTGTGGCACACGTCCCGTGTGTGTTGCACAAGTTTCCTATGCATGGCTCATGTCCCCTATGCATGGCACACGTCTCCTATGTATGCACACGTCCCCTATGCATGGCACACGTCCCCTATGCAGGGCACACGTCCCCTATGCATGGCACATGTCCGATATGCATGGCACACATCCCCTATGCATGGCACACATCCATTATGCATGGCACACATGCCCTATGCATGGCACATGTCCCCTATGCATGGCACACGTCCATTATGCATGACAAACGTCCCCTATGCATGGCACACGTCCCCAATGCGTGGCACACGTCCCCTATGCGTGGCACACGTCCCCTATGCATGGCACACATCCCCTATGCATGGCACACGTCCCTTATGCATGGCACACATCCATTATGCATGGCACACGTGCCCTATGCATGGCATGCATCCCTTATGCATTGCACACATCCCCTATGCATGGCACACGTCCCCTATGCATGGCACACATCCCCTATGCATGGCACAAGTCCATTATGTATGGCACACATCCCCTATGCGTGGCACACGTCCCCTATGCATGGCTCACATCCCCTATGCATGGCACACATCCCCTATGCATGGCACACGTCCCCTATGCATGGCACGCATCCCCTATGCATGGCACATGTCCGATATGCATGGCACACATCCCCTATGCATGGCACACATCCATTATGCATGGCACACATGCCCTATGCATGGCACATGTCCCCTATGCATGGCACACGTCTATTATGCATGACAAACGTCCCCTATGCATGGCACACGTCCCCGATGCATGGCAAACGTCCCCTATGCGTGGCACACGTCCCCTATGCATGGCACACATCCCCTATGCGTGGCACACATCCCCTATGCATGGCACACATCCCCTATGCATGGCTCATGTCCCCTATGCATGGCACACGTCTCCTATGTATGCACACGTCCCCTATGCAGGGCACACTTCCCTATGCATGGCACATGTCCGATATGCATGGCACACATCCCCTATGCATGGCACACATCCATTATGCATGGCACACATGCCCTATGCATGGCACATGTCCCCTATGCATGGCACACATCCATTATGCATGACAAACATCCCCTATGCATGGCACACGTCCCCGATGCGTGGCACACGTCCCCTATGCGTGGCATGCATCCCTTATGCATGGCACACATCCCCTATGCATGGCACACGTCCCCTATGCATGGCACAAATCCCCTATGCATGGCACAAGTCCATTATGTATGGCACACATCCCCTATGCGTGGCACACGTCCCCTATGCATTGCACACGTCCCCTATGCATGGCTCACATCCCCTATGCATGGCACACATCCCCTATGCATGGCACACGTCCCCCATGCAGGGCACACATCCATTATGCATGGCACACGTCCCCTATGCATGGCACGCATCCCTTATGCATGGCACACATCCTCTATGCATGGCACACATCCATTATGCATGGCACACATCCCCTATGCGTGGCACACATCCCCTACGCATGGCACACATCCCCTATGTGTGCCACACATCCGCTATGTGTGGCACACGTCGCCTATGGATAGCACACATCCTTTATGTGTGGCACATGCCCCCCTGTGTTAGAAATTGCCCCCATGCTGCTGCCATAGGAAAATAATAAACTCTATACTTACCTCCTCCTCCAGCGCTGATCTCCCCTTCTCCCTCCGTGCAGCTGTGATAGGGCAGAGATGATGCAGCAGAGCTCCTCCACTTCCTGGTTCTGTGCGGTCATGTGATCGGCACAGCAGAGAGGGACATCATCTCTGCGTGCGATCACAGCAGCAGCCGGGAGACCGGAGAGACACCGGTAGATCAGCGCTGGAGTAGGAGCCAGGAGGTAAGTATAGAGTTAATTATTTTACTATGGCAGCAGCATGGGGGCCATATCTAACATAGGGGGGTGACTCACCCAGGTCAGGGGACTCAGATCTCAGGCGCGGTTTGGAGGTCACGGGTGGCGGTGCCTGAGGCTGTGGCCCTGGAGGTCAATGAAAAAGGGAAAAATAAAAGAAAAATGAAAGAATAAAGTTTCTTCATGACGCCACCTGTAGGTCCCGGTGATGGCACCGGCGCTGCTGGAAGCTCCGGGGTGATGGGCGGCAGCAAGATGGAATGGCTTTCTACAGGAGTAGCGGGATCCCTGGGATGTTGGAAGTAGTAATGGATGGTATAGTACGGCAGCGCAGTCACTGTGGAGCAAGGCAGATCAATAGCAGTTCAAGGAAGAAAACACTGACACGTTGCTCACTCTGAACGGGTATTTACTCCGGTATTTTGCAGGCATACAAGGTAATGCTGTTGTTGTTGCAGAGTAGTGGACTGGGTAGTTCTGGCAATGAGTAGTGTCCCTCTGAAGCTCCTCTGGTGTTCCTTTTCTATCACGCTCTGTCCCTTGCTCTGCTGCCCTTGCTATACCCGTGTAGTAGCACTGAAGGCTCTCGTTTGGTTTTCCGCCGTCTTTCGCCGTCCTGGCCCTCAATTGTGGGTGCTCCGGGTGTAGACTGTGATGGTCTTAGGGCTGGTGGGTCGTGCTCCTATAAAGACATCGACCACTCCGGGTTTGTGGTTCAGGGTTATAGCCGACTGGACCACTTCGGAGCCGGTGCTACGGGTTTGGACTGGGCTAGGGCATTCAATTACCCGTTCTATCCTTGGCCCCTTTCTCTTCTGGGTCACCAGGTTGAGGTCTCTCCTTGTTAGCTTCTCTTTGCTGTTCTCTGTAACTTCTCCAACTCAACTTCATCTGCTGCGCAGCTCTGTGCAGCTCCCTTCTGACTTCTCAGCTCGTTGCACTCACTTCCTGATCCCTCTCTCAACTCCTTCACTCGACTTGACTAACTCTTTGCTGCTTTTCCCACTGCTTTATAACGTAGCCTCTCCTCCCACTAGGAACGGTTACCCTAGTAACGGGTGTCTAATTGGTCCTCTAACACTAAGTGTTGCATGTGGTGCTGGAGCTTCAGGCTTATTCTACTCATTACAGTACCCTTTTGTGACGCACTCTTGGTGGGGCGCCACAGGGGCATGTGCCATCACAGGGGGGTGGAGGACCATATATTATGCACCGCTCCCCCAGCCCATCACCACGGTGCAGTTTCAGCACCACGGTGATGGAGAGCGGCTATTATATATTATACTAGTAAAAAGGCCCGATGCTATTGCATCGGGAGTGGTGACATGAAGATGGGGGCAGGCTGTTTGACATTGGGGGAAGCAGCTGTGACTTCACCCTGTGGGGCATTAGCAGGGGCAGTGTGGGGAGTGAGGGCATGTGGGGGGGGTAAGAGGGGTGAGGAGGGCAGTGTGGGGAGAGTGGGGAGGTGAAAGGGGTAAACAGCGGCAGTGTGGGTGAGTGGGGCTGATCAGGGACAGTGTGGGGTGAGTGGGGCATGAGCAGGGGTAATGTGGGTAAGTGGGGGCAGTTGGGTGAGAGGGGTAAGCAGGGGCACTGTGGGTGAGTGGGGGTAAGCAGGAGCAGTGTGGGTGAATGGGGGCATGTGGGGGAGGTGAGAGGGGTAAGCGGGTACAGAGTGGGGGCATGAGCATGGGCAGTGTGGGGAGTGAGGCATGTGGGGGTGTTAGAGGGGTGAGGAGGGGCAGTGTGGGTGAGTGGGGGGTTAAGCAGGGCATGTGGGTGAGTGGGGCAGTGTGGGGAGTAGGGGGGTGAGGTTGTGTGAGTTGGGGGGTAGCGGCAGGTGGTGAGTAGGGGGTCGACAGTTGTGTGAGTGGGGTTGGTTGCAGGGGCAGGTGGGTGAGTGGGTGCAGTGTGGGGAGTAGGGGGTAAGCAGGGCATGTGTGGGATGAGTGAGGTATGGGTAGGGTGAGCAGGTGAGGCAGTGGCCTGGGTGAGTAGGGGGATAAGCAGGGCAGTGTGGGTGGGCAGTGTGGGAGTAGTAGGCTGAGTGGGCAGTGGTGGTGGGTAGCAGGGGTGGGGTGAGTGGGTGCAGTGTGGGTGAAGTAGGGGTAAGCAGGGGCAGTGGGGGTGAGTGGGGCAGTGGGTGAGTAGTGGTAAGCAGGTGCAGGTGTGAGGGAATGTGGGGCACTGTGGGTGAGTAGGGGGTAAGCAGGGGCAGTGTGGGTAAATGGGGGCAGTGTGGTGAGTAGGGGTAAGCAGGGGCAGTGTGGGTAAGTGGGGCAGTGTGGTGAGTAGGGGGTAAGCAGGGGCAGTGGGGATATGTGGGGCAGTGTGGGTGATAGGGGGTAAGCAGGGCAGTGGGGTAAGTGGGGGCAGTGTTGGTGAGTAGGGGTAAGCAGGTGGCAGTGTGGGTAAGTGGGGGCATGTGGGTGATTGGGGGTAATCAGGGGCAGTGTGGGTGAAGTGGGGGCATTATGAGCTAGGGGCAGTTTAAGTGAATGGGGCAGTGTGGTGAGTATGTAAGCAGGGGCAGTGTTGGTGAGTAGTGGGGCATAGAGAGGGGTAGGGATGAGAGGGGCAGTGTGGGTAAGTGGGGGGGCTAATGCAGGGGCAGTGTGGATAAGTGGGGGCAGTGTTGGTGAGTAGGCGGTAAGCAGGGGCAGTGTGGGTAGTAGGGGGTAATCAGTGGGGATGGGGGTAACGGGGCAGTGTGGGTATTGGGGGGGCATCGGTGGCGTTGAGTGGGGGTAAGCAGGGGCAGTGTGGGTAAGGGGGCAGTTGGGTGAGTGGGGCATAAGCAGGGTCAGTAGGGTAAGTGGGGCAGTGTGGGTGAGTAGGGGGTAGCAGGGCAGTGTGGATAAGTGGGGGCAGTGTGGGTGAGTAGGCGGTAAGCAGGGGCAGTGTGGGTGAGTAGGGGGTAATCAGGGGCAGTGTGGGTACGTGGGGGCAGTGTGGGTAAGTGGGGGCAGTGTGGGTGAGTGGGGGGTAAGCAGGGGCAGTGTGGGTAAGTGGGGGCAGTATGGGTGTGTAGGGGGTAAGCAGGGGCAGTGTGGGTAAGTCGGGGCAGTGTGGGTGCGTAGGGGGTGAGCAGGGGCAGTGTGGGTAAGTGGGGGCAGTGTGGGTAAGTGGGGGTAGTGTGGGTGAGTAGGCGGTAAGCAGGGGCAAATGTGGATAAGTGGGGGCAGTGTGGGTGAGTAGGGGGTAAGCATGGGCAGTGTGGGTAAGTGGGTGCAGTGTGGGTGCATAGGGGGTAAGCAGGGGCAGTGTGGGTAAGTGGGGGCAGTGTGGGTAAGTGGGGGCAATGTGGGTGAGTAGGTGGTAAGCAGGGGTAGTGTGGGTAAGTGGGGGCAGTGTGGGTGAGTAGGGGGTAAGCAGGGGCAGTGTGGGTAAGTGGGGGCAGTGTGGGTGAGTAGGGGGTAAGCATGGGCAGTGGGGGTAAGTGGGGGCAGTGTGGGTGAGTAGGGGTAAGGAGGGCAGTGGGGGTAAGTGGGGGCAGTGTGGGTGAGTAGGGGGTAAGCAGGGGCAATGTGGGTAAATGGGGGAAATGTGAGTGAGTAGGGGGTAAGCAGGGGCAGTGTGGGTGAGTAGGGGGTAATCAGGGGCAGTGTGGGTAAGTGGGGGCAGTGTGGGTGTGTAGGGGGTAAGCAGGGGCAGTGTGGGTAAGTGGGGGCAGTGTGGGTGCGTAGGTGGTAAGCAGGGGCAGTGTGAGCAAGTGGGGGCAGTGTGGGTGCATAGGGGGTAAGCAGGGGCCGTGTGGTTAAGTGGGGGCAGTGTGGGTGAGTAGGGTTTAATCAGGGGCAGTGTGGGTAAGTGGGGGCAGTGTGGGTAAGTAGGGGGTAAGGAGGGGCAGTGTGGGTAAGTGGGGTCAGTGTGGGTGATTTGGGGGGGTAAGCAGGGGCAGTGTGGGTAAGTGGGGGCAGTGTGGGTGATTGGGGATGTAAGCAGGGGCAATGTGGGTAAGTGGAGGCAGTGTGGGTGAGTAGGGGGTAAGCAGGGACAGTGTGGGTAAGTGTGGGCAGTGTGGGTGATTGGGGGGGTAAGCAGGGGCAGTGTGGGTAAGTGGGGGCAGTGTGGGTGAGTAGGGGGGTAAGCAGGGGCAGTGTGTGTAAGTGGGTGGGCTATGCAGGGGCAGGGTGAGTGAGTGGGGGCAGTGTGGGTAAGTAGCGGGTAAGCAGGGGCAGTGTAGGGAGTGAGTGAGGGCATGGGGGAGTAAAAGGAGGGAGCAGGGGCAGTGTGGGTGAGTGTGGGGGGCTATGCAGGGGCAGTGTGGGTAAGTGGGGGCAGTGTGGGTGAGTAGGCGGTAAGCAGGGGCAGTGTGGGTAAGTGGGGCAGTGTGGGTGAGTAGGGGGTAATCAGGGGCAGTGTGGGTAAGTGGGGGCAGTGTGGGTGAGTAGGGGGTAAGGAGGGGCAGTGTGGGTAAGTGGAGGCAGTGTGGGTTATTGGGGGGTAAGCAGGGGCAGTGTGGGTGATTAAGGCAGTAAGCAGGGGCAGTGTGGGTGAGTGGGGTGGGCTATGCAAGGGCAGGTGTGGTGAGTGGGGCAGTGTGGGTGAGTAGGGGGTAAGCAGGGGCAGTGTGGGGAGTGAGTGAGGGCATAGGGGGTAAGAAGAGTGAGCAGGGCAGTGTGGGTGAGTGTGGGGACTATGCAGGGGCAGTGTGTGTAAGTGGGGGCAGTGTGGGTGAGTAGGCGGTAAGCAGGGGCAGTGTGGGTAAGTGTGGGCAGTGTGGGTGAGTAGGGGTAAGCAGGAGCCGTGTGGGTAAGTGGGGGCAGTGTGGGTGAGTAGGGTGTAAGCAGGGGCAGTGGGGGTAAGTGGAGGCAGTGTGGGTGAGTAGGGGTAAGCAGGGGCAGTGTGGGGAAGTGCGGGCAGTGTGGGTGATTGGGCAGGTAAGCAGGGGCAGTGTGGTAAGTGGGGCAGTGTGGGTGATTGGGGGGTAAGCAGGGGCAGTGTGGGTTAGTGTGGGGGGCTATGCAGAGGCAGTGTGGGTAAGTGGGGCAGTGTGGGTGAGTAGGCGGTAAGCAGGGCAGTGTGGGTAAGTGGGGTCAGTGTGGGTGAGTAGGGAGTAAGCAGGGGCAGTGTGGGTAAGTGGGGGCAGTGTGGGTGAGTAGGGGGTAATCAGGGGCAGTGTGGGTAAGTGGGAGCAGTGTGCGTGAGTAGGGGGTAATCAGGGGCTGTGTGGGTAAGTGGGGGCAGTGTGGGTGAGTAGGGGGTAATCAGGGGCAGTGTGGGTACATGGGGGCAGTGTGGGTGAGTAGGGGGTAAGGAGGGGCAGTGTGGGTAAGTGGGGGCAGTGTGGGCGATTGGGGGGGTAAGCAGGGGCAGTGTGGGTAAGTGGGGGAAGTGTGGGTGATTGGGGGGGTAAGCAGGGGCAGTGTGGGTAAGTGGAGGCAGTGTGGGTGAGTAGGGGTAAGCAGGGGCAGTGTGGGTAAGTGGGGGCAGTGTGGGTGACTGGAGAGGGGTAAGCAGGGGCAGTGTGGGTAAGTGGGGGCAGTGTGGGTGAGTAGAAGGGTAGGCAGGGGCAGTGTGGGTGAGTGGGGTGGGCTATGCAGGGGCAGGGTGGGTGAGTGGGGGCAGTGTGGGTGAGTAGGGGGTAAGCAGGGGCAATGTGGGAACTGAGTGAGGGCATAAGGGGGGTAAGAGGAGTGATCAGGGCAGTGTGGGTTAGTGTGGGGGGCTATGCAGTGGCAGTGTGGGTAGGGTAAATGGGGGCAGTGTGGGTGAGTAGGCGGTAAGCAGGGGCAGTGTGGGTAAGTGGGGGCAGTGTGGGTGAGTAAGGGGTAAGCAGGGGCAGTGTGGGTAAGTGGGGGCAGTGTGGGTGAGTAGGGGGTAAGAATGGGCTGTGGGGGTAAGTGGGGGCAGTGTGGGTGAGTAGGGGGTAAGGAGAGGCAGTGGGGGTAAGTGGGGGCAGTGTGAGTGAGTAGGGGTAAGCAGGGGCAGTGTGGGTAAGTGGGGGCAATGTGGGTGAGTAGGGGGTAAGCAGGGGCAGTGTGGGTAAGTGGGGGCAGTGTGGTGTGAGTAGGGGGTAATCAGGGGCAGTGTGGGTAAGTGGGGGCAGTGTGGGTGTGTAGGGGTAAGCAGGGGCAGTGTGGGTAAGTCGGGGCAGTGTGGGTGCGTAGGGGGTGAGCAGGGCAGTGTGGGTAAGTGAGGGCAGTGTGGGTAAGTGGGGGTAGTGTGGGTGAGTAGGCGGTAAGCAGGGGCAAATGTGGATAAGTGGGGGCAGTGTGGGTGAGTAGGGGGTAAGCATGGGCAGTGTGGGTAAGTGGGTGCAGTGTGGGTGCATAGGGGGTAAGCAGGGGCAGTGTGGGTAAGTGGGGGCAGTGTGGGTAAGTGGGGGCAATGTGGGTGAGTAGGTGGTAAGCAGGGGTAGTGTGGGTAAGTGGGGGCAGTGTGGGTGAGTAGGGGGTAAGCAGGGGCAGTGTGGGTAAGTGGGGGCAGTGTGGGTGAGTAGGGGGTAAGCATGGGCAGTGGGGGTAAGTGGGGGCAGTGTGGGTGAGTAGGGGGTAAGGAGGGGCAGTGGGGGTAAGTGGGGGCAGTGTGGGTGAGTAGGGGGTAAGCAGGGGCAATGTGGGTAAATGGGGGAAATGTGAGTGAGTAGGGGGTAAGCAGGGGCAGTGTGGGTGAGTAGGGGGTAATCAGGGGCAGTGTGGGTAAGTGGGGGCAGTGTGGGTGTGTAGGGGGTAAGCAGGGGCAGTGTGGGTAAGTGGGGGCAGTGTGGGTGCGTAGGTGGTAAGCAGGGGCAGTGTGAGCAAGTGGGGGCAGTGTGGGTGCATAGGGGGTAAGCAGGGGCCGTTGTGGTTAAGTGGGGGCAGTGTGGGTGAGTAGGGTTTAATCAGGGGCAGTGTGGGTAAGTGGGGGCAGTGTGGGTAAGTAGGGGGTAAGGAGGGGCAGTGTGGGTAAGTGGGGTCAGTGTGGGTGATTTGGGGGGGTAAGCAGGGGCAGTGTGGGTAAGTGGGGGCAGTGTGGGTGATTGGGGATGTAAGCAGGGGCAATGTGGGTAAGTGGAGGCAGTGTGGGTGAGTAGGGGGTAAGCAGGGACAGTGTGGGTAAGTGTGGGCAGTGTGGGTGATTGGGGGGGTAAGCAGGGGCAGTGTGGGTAAGTGGGGGCAGTGTGGGTGAGTAGGGGGGTAAGCAGGGGCAGTGTGTGTAAGTGGGGTGGGCTATGCAGGGGCAGGGTGAGTGAGTGGGGGCAGTGTGGGTAAGTAGCGGGTAAGCAGGGGCAGTGTAGGGAGTGAGTGAGGGCATGGGGAGTAAAAGGAGGGAGCAGGGGCATGTGGGTGAGTGTGGGGGGCTATGCAGGGGCAGTGTGGGTAAGTGGGGGCAGTGTGGGTGAGTAGGCGGTAAGCAGGGGCAGTGTGGGTAAGTGGGGCAGTGTGGGTGAGTAGGGGGTAATCAGGGGCAGTGTGGGTAAGTGGGGGCAGTGTGGGTGAGTAGGGGGTAAGGAGGGGCAGTGTGGGTAAGTGGAGGCAGTGTGGGTTATTGGGGGGTAAGCAGGGGCAGTGTGGGTGATTAAGGCAGTAAGCAGGGGCAGTGTGGGTGAGTGGGGTGGGCTATGCAAGGGCAGGGTGGGTGAGTGGGGGCAGTGTGGGTGAGTAGGGGGTAAGCAGGGGCAGTGTGGGGAGTGAGTGAGGGCATAGGGGGTAAGAAGAGTGAGCAGGGGCAGTGTGGGTGAGTGTGGGGGACTATGCAGGGGCAGTGTGGGTAAGTGGGGGCAGTGTGGGTGAGTAGGCGGTAAGCAGGGGCAGTGTGGGTAAGTGTGGGCAGTGTGGGTGAGTAGGGGTAAGCAGGAGCAGTGTGGGTAAGTGGGGGCAGTGTGGGTGAGTAGGGTGTAAGCAGGGGCAGTGGGGGTAAGTGGAGGCAGTGTGGGTGAGTAGGGGGTAAGCAGGGGCAGTGTGGGGAAGTGCGGGCAGTGTGGGTGATTGGGCAGGTAAGCAGGGGCAGTGTGGTAAGTGGGGGCAGTGTGGGTGATTGGGGGGTAAGCAGGGGCAGTGTGGGTAGGTGGGGGCAGTGTGGGTGAGTAGGGGGTAAACAGGGGCAGTGTGGGTAAGTGGGGGCAGTGTGGGTTATTGCGTGGGTAAGCAGGGGCAGTGTGGGTAAGTGTGGGCAGTGTGTGTGAGTAGGGGGTAAGCAGGGTCAGTGTGGGTAAGTGGGTCAGTGTGGGTGATTGGGGGGTAAGCAGGGGCAGTGTGGGTGCAGATCTGAGTGCCGCCAGGCCTGTAGGCTTAGTTGAGGAGCAGGGGTGGGGGGGGTAGCAGACTCGAGGGCTGGCGGCCCTGCAGCTTAGAATGGCAGAGTGCCACCGCCATCTTACTGGTGGACGCTGCGGCGGGCGGCGTGTGTCATGAAGGCGGGCGGTCATGGTGGCGACGCCCCCTTTGCTTATGCCGCTCCCCCTGGCTGCTGCCGCTTGGGACTGAGGGCTGACACTGTGTAATGGACGGTGCGGCCATGGTGGCGGGGGAGCGGGAGCATGGGGCGAGGGAGCGGGGGAGCAGTGGCATGGGGCGAGGGAGCGGGGAAGCGGGAGCATGGGGCGAGGGAGCGGGGAAGCAGGAGCAAGGGGCGAGGGAGCGGGGGAGTGGAAGCATGGGGCGGGGAGCGTGCAGTGGAGGTGGTTTGAGGCGATAATGAGCAGTGTAGCGTTTGCGGGCAGAATCGGCTGCTCGCGATGGCGCATGCGCGCCATCGCTCGCTCGCAGTACCACAAAGGATATTGGGATTCGGCTACAGTGCCCGAATCCCAAATTCCCGATTATATAAGTAGACTAGTAAAAAGGCCCGATGCAATTGCATCGGGAGTGCGGTGAAATGAATTGTGTGTATACAGGCGGGTGAGTGGCTAGCAGAGTATACATGGGGCTCTGTGGGTAGCAGACTATACAGGCGGGTCTGTGGGTAGCAGAGTATACAGACTGCTCTGAGGGTAGCAGATTATACAGGCGGCTCTCTGGGTAGAAAAGTATACAGGCGGCTCTGTGGGTAGCAGAGTATACAGGCAGGTTTGTGGTTAGCAGATTATACAGGCGGCTCTGTGTGTAGCAGAGTATAGAAAAGGCTCTGTGGGTAGCAGAGTATAGAGGCGGCTCTGTGGGTAGCAGAATATAGAAACGGCTCTGTGGGTAGCAGAGAATACAGGCGGGTCTGTGGGTAGGAGAGTATACAGGTGGCTATGTGGGTAGCAGAGTATAGAGGCGGCTCTGTGGGTAGCAGAGTATAGAGGCAGCTTTGTGGGTAGCAGAGTATAGAGGCAGCTCTGTGGGTAGCAGAGTATACAGGCGGCTGTGTGGGTAGGAGAGTATACAGGCGGCTCTGTGGGTGTCAGAGTATAGAGGGGGCTCTGTGGATAGCAGAGTATGATGTGGCGGGAGGCTGGAGGAGTGAGGGGAGCAGAGGCTGGAGGGGTGAGGAGAGCAGAGGCTGGAGTGGTGAGGAGAGGTCCAGATGGAGGGGTGAGGAGAGGTCTGGCTGGAGGGGTGACATCACCGCTCGGCGGCAGGACGTGGCTGCGTGCTGGGGCTGATCGGAGCCCCAGTCACACGGCATTGTCCTCTGCGGCGGGTTGAGTGATGCAGAGAGGGATCAGTTCTTGCCCTCAGGTCACACATGTGACGTGAGCGGAAGGAGTGGATTGGGCGGTGTGTGGTAAAGACAGGACGGTCATCCGATTGGTCTAGGACGCCAAGTCCTGGGCAATGGGATTATGCGTCCTGTGTGTACAACACAGCGCCCAATCCGCTTGCAGGGGCGGCGGGGCAGGCAATGGGAGTGAGCGGGGCGTATCAGGCTTTGCAGGCTGACACGGTCCGCTCACTCCCATTGGCTGTTGCCGGCCACAGGACGACGTCCCTGGCTCCCGGCACCCGGCCACAGCCCGTAGACCGCTACTCCACCAGCATGGCGACATTGAGAGCCCAGTGGTGAGAGAGTGGCGAGGGGCGGAAGGCTCCGGCGGCATCCGGGCAGCATAGACCTCGCGGAGGGCGCAAGGGCGGTGGCGATGGAGCGGGGCCGACGGTTGGCAGGATGGCAGCGGTGTCAGGTAGTGCGGCTGAGGATGGAGGAGGCTGAGAGGCTGGAGGAGGCTGTGAGGATGGGGAGGCTGTGAGGCTGGAGGAGGCTGTGAGGCTGGAGGAGGATGTGAGGATGGAGGAGGCTGTGAGGATGGGAGGCTGTGAGGCTGGAGGAGGCTGTGAGGCTGGAGGAGGCTGTGAGGCTGGAGGAGGCTGTGAGGATGGGGAGGCTGTGAGGCTGGAGGAGGCTGTGAGGCTGGAGGAGGCTGTGAGCTGGAGGAGGATGTGAGGCTGGAGGAGGATGTGAGGCTGGAGGAGGCTGTGAGGATGGGGAGGCTGTGAGGCTGGAGGAGGCTGTGAGGATGTAGGAGGCTGTGAGGATGGGGAGGCTGTGAGGCTGGAGGAGGCTGTGAGGATGGGGAGGCTGTGAGGCTGGAGGAGGCTGTGAGGATGGGGAGGCTGTGAGGCTGGAGGAGACTGTGAGGCTGGAGGAGACTGTGAGGCTGGAGGAGGCAGTGAGGATGGGAGGCTGTGAGGCTGGAGGAGGCTGTGAGGCTGGAGGAGGATGTGAGGCTGGAGGAGGATGTGAGGATGGGGAGGCTGTGAGGCTGGAGGAGGCTGTGAGGCTGGAGGAGGCTGTGAGGATGGGGAGGCTGTGAGGCTGGAGGAGGCTGTGAGGCTGGAGGAGGCTGTGAGGATGGGGAGGCTGAGGCTGGAGGAGGATATGAGGCTGGAGGAGCTGTGAGGCTGGAGGAGGCTGTGAGGCTGGAGGAGGGTGTGAGGCTGGAGGAGGCTGTGAGGCTGGAGGAGGCTGTGAGGCTGGAGGAGGATGTGAGGCTGGAGGAGGATGTGAGGCTGGAGGGGCTGTGAGGATGGGGAGGCTGTGAGGCTGGAGGAAGCTGTGAGGATGGGGAGGCTGTGAGGCTGGAGGAGGCTGTGAGGCTGGAGGAGGCTGTGAGGCTGGAGGAGGCTGTGAGGATGGGGAGAGGCTGTGGGAGGAGCTGGAGGAGGCTGTGAGGCTGGAGGAGGGCTGGAAGGCGGAGGAGACTGTGAGGCTGGAGGAGACTGTGAGGCTGGAGGAGGCAGTGAGGATGGGGAGGCTGTGAGGACTGGAGGAGGCTGGTGAGGCTGGAGGAGGGATGTGAGGATGGGGAGGATGTGAGGCTGGAGGAGGCTGTGAGGCTGGAGGAGGCTGTGAGGCTGTAGGAGGCTGTGAGGATGGGGAGGCTGTGAGGCTGGAGGAGGCTGTGAGGACTGGGGAGGCTGTGAGGCTGGAGGAGGCTGTGAGGATGGGGAGGCTGAGGCTGGAGGAGGCTGTGAGGCTGGGAGGAGGCTGTGAGGCTGAGAGGAGAGCTGTGAGGATGGGGAGGCTGTGAGGCTGGAGGAGGCTGTGAGGCTGGAGGAGGACTGTGAGGCTGGAGGAGGCTGTGAGGATGGGGAGGCTGTGAGGCTGGAGGAGGCTGTGAGGCTGGAGGAGGATGTGAGGCTGGAGGAGGATGTGAGGCTGGAGGAGGCTGTGAGGATGGGGAGGCTGTAGATGGAGGCTGGAGTGAGGCTGTGAGGCTGGGAGGAGGATGTGAGGCTGTGAGAGGATGTGAGGCTGAGAGGAGGCTGTGAGGCTGGAGGAGGCTGTGAGGATGGGGAGGCTGTGAGGCTGGGAGGGAGGCTGAGGGCTGTGAGGCTGTAGGAGGCTGTGAGGATGGGGAGGCTGTGAGGATGGGGAGGCTGTGAGGCTGGAGGAGGCTGTGAGGCTGGAGGAGGCTGTGAGGCTGGAGGAGGCTGTGAGGATGGGGAGGCTGGTGAGGCTGGAGGAGGCTGTGAGGCTGGAGGAGGCTGTGAGGATGTGGAGGCTGTGAGGCTGGAGGAGGCTGTGAGGCTGGAGGAGGCTGTGAGGCTGGAGGAGGCTGTGAGGCTGGAGGAGGATGTGAGGCTGGAGGGAGGAGTGTGAGGCTGGAGGAGGCTGTGAGGATGGGGAGGCTGTGAGGCTGGAGGAGCTGTGAGGATGGGGAGGCTGTGAGGCTGGAGGAGGCTGTGAGGCTGGAGGAGGCTGTGAGGATGGGGAGGCTGTGAGGCTGGAGGAGGCTGTGAGGCTGGAGGAGGCTGTGAGGATGGGGAGGCTGTGAGGCTGGAGGAGGACTGTGAGGCTGGAGGAGACTGTGAGGCTGGAGGAGCAGTGAGGATGGGGAGGCTGTGAGGCTGGAGGAGGCTAGTGAGGCTGAGGGAGGCTGTGAGGGAGGAGGCTGTGAGGCTGGAGGAGGCTGTGAGGCTGGAGGAGGCTGTGAGGCTGGAGGAGGCTGTGAGGCTGGAGGAGGACTGTGAGGCTGGAGGAGGCTGTGAGGATGGGGAGGCTGTGAGGCTGGAGGAGGCTGTGAGGATGAGGAGGCTGTGAGGATGGGGAGGCTGTGGAGGCTGGAGGAGGCTGTGAGGCTGGAGGAGGCTGTGAGGCTGGAGGAGGCTGTGAGGATGGGGAGGAGGCTGTGAGGCTGGAGGAGCTGTGAGGCTGGAGGAGCTGTGAGGCTGGAGGAGCTGTGAGGCTGGAGGAGGCAGTGAGGATGGGAGGCTGTGAGGCTGAGGAGGCTGTGAGGCTGGAGGAGGCTGTGAGGCTGGAGAGAGGTGAGGCTGGAGGAGGATGTGAGGCTGGAGGAGGCTGTGAGGATGGGGAGGCTGTGAGGCTGGAGGAGGCTGTGAGGCTGGAGGAGGCTGTGAGGCTGGAGGAGGCTGTGAGGATGAGGAGGCTGTGAGGCTGGAGGAGCTGTGAGGCTGGAGGAGACTGTGAGGCTGGAGGAGGCTGTGAGGTGAGGAGGCTGTGAGGCTGGAGGAGGCTGTGAGGCTGGAGGAGGCTGTGAGGATGGGGAGGCTGTGAGGCTGGAGGAGGCTGTGAGGCTGGAGGAGGATGTGAGGCTGGAGGGGAGGTGAGGCTGGAGGAGGTGTGAGGCTGGAGGAGGCTGTGAGGCTGGGGAGGCTGTGAGGCTGGAGGAGGCTGTGAGGCTGGAGGAGGCTGTGAGGCTGGAGGAGGCTGTGAGGCTGGAGGAGGCTGTGAGGCTGGAGGAGGCTGTGAGGCTGGAGGAGGCGATGAGGCTGAGGAGGCTGTGATGGATGGAGGAGGCTGTGAGATGGAGGGAGGCTACTGGAGGAGCTGGATGGAGGCTGAGCTGGAGGAGGGCTGTGAGGATGTGGAAGGCTGGAGTGGAGGGTGTGAGGCTGGAGGAGGCTGTGAGGCTGGAGGAGGCTGTGAGGCTGGAGGAGGATGTGAGGCTGGAGGAGGCATGTGAGGCTGGAGGAGGATGCTGTGAGGCTGTGAGGAGGCTGTGAGGTGAGGAGGCTGTGAGGATGGGGAGGCTGTGAGGCTGGAGGAGGCTGTGAGGCTGGAGGAGGCTGTGAGGATGGGGAGGCTGTGAGGCTGGAGGAGGCTGGAGGAGGCTGTGAGGATGGGGAGGCAGTGAGGCTGGAGGAGACTGTGAGGCTGGAGGCGACTGTGAGGCTGGAGGAGGCAGTGAGGATGGGGAGGCTGTGAGGCTGGAGGAGACAGTGAGGCTGGAGGAGGCTGTGAGGCTGGAGGAGGCTGTGAGGATGGGGAGGCTGTGAGGCTGGAGGAGGCTGTGAGGATGGGGAGGCTGTGAGGCTGGAGGAGGCTGGAGGAGGCTGTGAGGATGGGGAGGCAGTGAGGCTGGAGGAGACTGTGAGGCTGGAGGCGACTGTGAGGCTGGAGGAGGCAGTGAGGATGGGGAGGCTGTGAGGCTGGAGGAGACAGTGAGGCTGGAGGAGGCTGTGAGGCTGGAGGAGGCTGTGAGGCTGGAGGAGGATGTGAGGCTGGAGGAGGCTGTGAGGATGGGGAGGCTGTGAGGCTGGAGGAGGGTGTGAGGCTGTAGGAGGCTGTGAGGATGGGGAGGCTGTGAGGCTGGAGGAGGCTGTAGGAGGCTGTGAGGATGGGGAGGCAGTGAGGCTGGAGGAGACAGTGAGGCTGGAGGAGGCTGTGAGGCTGGAGGAGGATGTGAGGCTGGAGGAGGCTGTGAGGATAGGGAGGCTGTGAGGCTGGAGGAGGGTGTGAGGCTGTAGGAGGCTGTGAGGATGGGGAGGCTGTGAGGCTGGAGGAGGCTGTAGGAGGCTGTGAGGATGGGGAGGCTGTGAGGCTGGAGGAGGCTGTAGGAGGCTGTGAGGCTGGAGGAGACTGTGAGGCTGGAGGAGGCAGTGAGGATGGGGAGGCTGTGAGGCTGGAGGAGACATTTACTGTACTGAGCATGCTCAGTACAGTAAAAGGTCTCCAAACAGGAAGGCAGGGGTTAAAAAAAAATAAAAGTTAATGCTCACCTCTCCCCGAGCCCCCGCCGTCTCCTGCCGTCTTCCTCCAGGCTTCCGGTGGCTGCCGCAGGCTCCGAGTGTCTGCAGAGCTCGTCTAGTGCAGTTGAAGACCTGCGGTGATGTCACAGTCACGTGACACCAGGTTACCATGCAGTAACCTGGTGTCACGTGACTGTGACATCACCACAGGTCCTTGACTGCAGTAGAAGAGCTCTGCAGACACTCGGAGCCTGCGGCAGCCACCGGAAGCCTGGAGGAAGCCTGGAGGAAGACGGCAGGAGACGGCGGGGGCTCGGGGAGAGGTGAGCATTAACTTTTTTTTTTTTTTTTACAGTAGTGCGGGTCTGCGGCTCGTGATGACGCTGCGCGTCATCACTCGCAGTCCCGCAAAGCATGTTGGGATTCGGCGACAGCGCCCGAATTCCCAACTGCGGATTATATAAGTAGATGAGCAGGAGCAACTGTTAGCAGGGAAAGATTATCTTATAAACTTATATATTCTTCACAAAGATTGTTGTTAACCCCTTTCTACCAAGGCCTGTTTTCACCTTCCTAACCAGGCCAAAATTTTTCAAATCTGAAAAGTGGCAGTTTGAGCAATCTCCCCTGAGTACGACAATAAACAATGTGTGGTTGGAAATCCCTATTTGGGTACATGACCCAGATCAATAGGGAAAGAGCCGCTTCTTGAATTTTGGCTGCAATAGACTGCAGACACCAAGTAGCTTTTACAAAAGATTTGACATTTCAAAACAGGAGAAAATGCCAAAAATAACCTCAGTTTTGAAACTCAATACATCACCAAGGGGATGGGAGGGGGAGAGCATATTGAACTGATAAGTGCTTCACAGAATTTTATACTATTGGAAATGTGAAACTATAAAAGTATTTTCTTTTTCCACAAAAATGATGGTTTAACCATAAACTTGTCATTTTTTTTCATAAAGGCAGCTGAATAAAAGGAATCCTATAGGGGTTTTCACAAACAAGTACACATGGAAATTGCAATGTGAAAATTGCAAACATACCAATGTAGTGCCCACTGCCCAATGCATTGTAGTGCCCAATAAATTGTGCCCTGCTTGTGCCTCGAGAGAATCGCATTGCAAAAATTAAGTGAGCTCTCTTCTCTACAGTAATGATCTGAATGCTAGCCATGCTTTAGGCACATTGTAGGGCTCAGATCAGATGGGTACATTAGGATTTGGGAGCATAGATTTCACTGGATTTCAACCCTATGTTTTTCGTTAACCAATGACAGATTTAAGTGAGGACTGTTTTTTTGGTGGGTTCAGTTAAAGTTTTAATTGGTAGTATTTTAGGATATATAACATTTTGGATTAAGACTCAATTCACATTTAACATTTGATCAAAAGGAGGAAAAAAGTCGAGCCATAAATTGCTTCAATTTTTGCAGTAAAATATCTAACTTTATTTTGAGACAGTTATCAAACACCAAGGTGCAGAAAATATGGTGCAATTGTTACAGATGCACAGCATTAATCCATATACAATGATGGATGCACATAGTAGGTTACATCAAATATGCACAAACATAGGAAAAGATAAAACATTTCACCACCTGGCTACTTCATTTCCTCTCTACTGACATCCCCACCATCATTATGGGCGATTTCAATATCCCTATTGACACTGCCCACCCAACCTCCTCTCAACTTCTTTCCCTGACCTCCTCCTTCGGGCTCTCTCAATGGTCCTCCTCTGCTACCCACAAAGATGGCCACACGCTGGATCTCATCTTTACCCGTCTTTGCTCCCTTAGTAACCTCACAAACTCAACCCTCCCCCTGTCTGACCACAATCTGCTGACCTTCTCCTCCCTCACCTCCCCTACTACACCACCACCTCTCCGCAAACTTGATCTTCCCGGCAGAAACCTAAAACACATTGATCTACACTCACTCTCAGAATCCCTCATCCTCTCGCCAACATAACATCTATACGTGACACAGACACTGCCACCACCCCCTACAACACCACATTAACCAAGGCCCTCAACCTAGCCGGCCCCCTCACATACCACGCTCCACGCACTAACAGGCAACCCTGGCACACCACCCTCACTAAAGACCTGAGACGGACATCCAGGGTCGCCGAGAGGCGATGGAAAAAATCACGTTCCACTGAGCACTTTGTGCTGTTCAAACAGTCCCTCATCGCCTTCAAGACTACACTTGCTACCGCCAAACAAACTTTCTTCTTATCCCTAACAACCTCCCTGTCCCGCAATCCCAAACAACTTTTCAAAACCTTCAATTCCTTACTCCGCCCGCCTGCTCCCCATCCCTCTCCCCTTATCTCTGCAGAAGACTTTGCCTCCTTCTTCAAAGAAAAGATTGACAGAATCAGAGACAGCTTTGATCTACTGTTCCCACAACCTCCCCTTTCACCTATACTGCCCTCTCCTTCCATCAAATGCTTCCCCCCATAACTGAAGACCAGCTGTCCTCCCTCCTGTCAAAATCACACCTCACCACCAGCGCCCACGACCCACTCCCATCCCACTTCATTCCCAACCTCACCTCCATTATTATCCCATCCTTAACTTATCTTTTCAACCTATCACTTACCACTGGCACCTTCCCCTCAGCCTTCAAACACACCTTGATCACACCCATCCTCAAAAAACCCTCCCTCAACCCCACAGCTGTCTCCAACTACCGCACTATATCTCTCCTCCCTTTTGCCTCTAAACTACTTGAACAGCATGTCCACTCTGAGCTGTCCTCTCACCTCTCCTCCTGCTCCCTCTTTGACCACCTGCAATCTGGCTTCTGACCCCTCCACTCCACTGAAACAGCCCTGACCAAAGTTACCAATGACCTACTGATTGCCAAAAGCAAGCACCACTACTCTGTTCTCCTCCTCCTCGACTTGTCCACCGCCTTCGACACTGTTGACCACTCCCTTTTACTTTAGACCCTGGAATCTCTTGGCATCACGGACCTTGCCCTCTCTTGGATTTCCTCATACTTAACGAACCGGACCTTCAGCGTCACCCACTCCCACACATCCTCCTCTCCCTACCCCCTATCTGTTGGCGTCCCCCAGGGCTCGGTTCTTGGACCGTTACTGTTCTCAATCTACACTCTCGGCCTGGGGCAACTCATTGAGTCCCATGGCCTCCAGTACCACCTCTACGCCGACGACACCCAAATCTACCTGTCTGGTCCTGACATCACCTCCCTTCTATCCAAAATTCCACACTGCCTGTCCGCCATCTCATCCTTCTTCTCTGCTCACTTTCTTAAGCCGAACATGGACAAAACCGAGTTCATAGTCTTCCCCCCAAGACGCTCCCCCTCACTACCTGACCTATCCATTGTCATCAACGACTGCTCTCACTCCCCAGTCCCACACGCCAAGTGCCTGGGGGTTATCCTTGACTCTTCCCTCTCCTTCAAGCCCCAAATCCAGGCCCTCACCACCTCCTGCCGACTCCAGCTCAAAAATATCTATAGGATCCGCACTTTCCTTGACCACGACACTGCTAAAACCCTTATTCATGCTCTCATCATCTCCTGCCTCGACTACTGCAACCTCCTGCTCACCGGCCTCCCCAATACCTCCCTTGCACCTCTCCAATCTATCCTGAACTCCACTGCCCGCCTAATCCATCTGTCCCCCTGCTACTCCCCTGTCTTCCCTCTCTGCCAAGCCCTTCACTGGCTCCCTACTTCCCAGATATCCCGGTTTAAAACATTAACCATGACATACAAAGCCATTCACAACCTGTCGCCTCCATACATCTCTGACATGGTCTCCCGATACCTACCCTCACGCAACCTGCGATCCTCCCAAGAGCTCCTCCTCTTCTCCCCCCTCATCTCCTGACGCACCCAGGGCAAGGTACTCAGCTCTCAGGCTCGGTCTGGGAAGTCACGGGTGGCTGTGCGAGGCTGTGGCCCTGGTAGTCAAATGAATAAATGGGGTAAATAAAGTATATACAAGTTTGTGACGCCACCTGCAGTACCTGGTGATGCTCACCAGCACCGCTACAGTCCTCCGGTGGTCGTTGGTATTGCGGCAATGATGATGTAGTCCTCCACAGGCAGGACTGGACCGCCGGGGCAGTGATTCTGTGGAATGAATCAGTTTATGCAAGTAAGGATGCAGCAGAGGCAATAACTCACTTCACCGGGTACTTTACTGGAACTTTTGCAAAGTCATTACAGTTCACAGTTCAGTAGATGTTATATCGACAAATGCTACGGGTGCTGCAAGCGGAATTTCTGGCTGATAGATGGATCCTTCCCTTTGTGCCATTCTTGCTCCTTCTTTCCCTTGCCTCCCAGTGGGGGTGAAGTCTGACTTCTTAAAGACTAGTCCGACCTCCTGCTGTTCTTTGTTCTCCACTCCCTTATACCCGTCGGGTGAACCTTCTAATGACATGGCAGCTCCCGGGACTCTGTGGCTCTCTCTGCACAGCGGCTTACCAGCGGTTTCTGATTCTCCTCTCTCTGGGCTTTTTGGGAGTCAGGGGTGTATATATAGATACCCCTGGTCTTCGGATTCCTGTGAGCCTTATAGGAACTCACAGAGCGGGCTCCGGTACCCGGTTTCTTCCCTGGGGCAAACTCTACGGTTACTCTATTCCCCACTTAGAGTGAACTCCCATGTTGAGTTGAGTTCTCTCTTTCCTTTCCTTCTGGGATGCGTACTTTTCTCAGTTCCGTGGGCTCCTCAGACGAGGAGGCCCTTCTTGCTCCCTCCAGGCCGGCTGCCTGGTTTCCACCAGCTCCAACCCTCTGGGTCTTAGTCTACTCTGGATCCCCCTAGAGATCACTATATACCCTCCCGGGGTTCCTCCCACCGTCTGATCTAGTGTGTGGGTGTTTGTTCCAGGGTTCCACCTACTGGCCATAGTTCCACTTGCAGTGGGGTGACTACACCGCTTTTATGGGTGTAGTACCCCTTTTTTTCTGGCACCTACATAGTGGAGCGCCACACTCCTCTTCACACAACTGCATACAGGATTTCTCCCGTGCTTCACCCATACTCTGGAACTCACTGCCCCAACACATTAGACATTCTCCTACCCTGGGAACCTTCCTACCCTGGGAACCTTCAAAAGAAGCTTGAAGACCCACCTGTTCCGCCAAGCCTACCACCTGCAATAAGACCCGGTCCACCACACCACCTCACGACTGGAACTTCCCCCTCCCACTGTATCCCCACCCGCCCCTCGTAGACTGTGAGCCCTCGCGGACAGGATTTCTCCCCTCTTGTATCTGTACGACCGAATTGTCCACATTTATTGTTACTTGTATTGTTACTATATTACTTGTCCTAGTCTGCCCCTTTTAGAATGTAAAGCACCATGGAATATAATGGCGCTATATAAATAAATAATAATAATCTGCATTGTTGGCTCTGGTGTCTCTCATCTTCCTCTTGACAATACCCAATAGATTCTCTATGGTGTTTAGGTCAGGCAAGTTTGCTGGCCAATCAAGCACAGTGATAATCTGGTTATTAAGTCAGGTATTGGTACTTTTGGCAGGGTGGACAGGGGCCAAGTCCTGCTGGAAAATGAAATTTCATTCTCCTAAAAGCTTGTTAGCAGAATGTGCATGATGTGCTCTAAAATTTCCTGGTAGACAGCAGCACTGACCTTGGTCTTAATAAAACACAGTAGACCTACACCAGCAGATGACATGGCTACCCAAACCATCACTGATTGTGGAAACATCACAGACCTCAAGTAGCTTAGATTGTGTGCCTCTCCACTCCTCCTCCTCCAGACTCTGGGAACTTGATTTCCAAATGAAATGCAACATTTACTTTCATCTGAAAACAACACCTTGGACCATTGAGCAACAGTCCAGTTCTTTTTCTCCTTGTCCTATGTAAGATGCTTCTTGTGTGGTCTATTGGTCATGAGTATCTTGACACAAGGAATGTGACAGTTGTAGCCCATGTCTGTGTGTGGTGGCTCTTGAAGCACTAACTCCACTCCTTAGAATCTCTCCCTAATTTTTCAATCGCCTTTTCTTAAGAATCCTTTCAAGGCTGTGGTTATCCCAACTATTTCTGCATCTTTCTCCACCACACTTTTTCCTTCCACTCATCTTTCCATCAATATGATTGGATACAACACTATGTGAACAGCCAGCTTCTTTAACAATGTCCTTTTGTGTAGCCTACTGAACCAGACTAAGGGACCATTTTAAATTCTTAGTAAACTTTTGTAGTTGTTTTGAGTTAATTATTCAAATTTTTTGAGATAATGACTTTTGGGTTTTTATTGGCTGTTTGCCACAATCATTAACATTAACAAAAATAATCACTTGAAATCGATCTCTCAGTAATGACTATATCTTATATGTGTTTTACTTTTTGTATTGAATTACTGAAATAAATTATCTTTCTGATGATATTTTAATTTATTGAGATGTACTTGTATGTGTAAATCTGTAAAATACTGTACTACTGTACTATTCTTTGTAGAATGTGCCTCCAAATGGCTCTCTTGATAATCTCATCTACACCAACAACCGGTCTGTTACCTTGGGAATTACAAAAAAATGTGACGAGATTCTTAATTTGCAGGCGATAGCTTGTTGGATCTTGAACCAGCAGCAGGGTGTATCTTTTATTCTGCTACGCAGTTTACGGCTCTCATTAATTGATTTTATATATTGATAGATTGGGCATTTCTGAAAGTGGTGAGATCAGCTGAGATGTCGGGTGTCTGATGTGAGCGCCGAACTGGAGCTCACATCAAACACTGGGACCCAACCCATGATGTGCCATTACGTCAAAGGTCGGGAAAGGTTAAGTGTGTATGTAGTTCTTTAAAAGATGAATCTGGCAATTCCTTTTCTGAGAAACAGAACTTTAATTGATATACAAACGAGGCTATAGATCTGCCTTATCCCACTGTTTTCTCCCACCGGTCTGACAGCCTCTAAGTTGTGTGACTTCATGGAAAAAAATCCTTAGCCAAGCATCAGGAGGAGGCATTGCTGGGTGTTGAATAGAGAATAGAGCTGTAGTGACTGAAGCTTCAGACCAACTTGCAGTGTTGACTGTGCGCTGTTGAAAAGCGCATATCCGGCTTTGCTCAGAGGAGCCGGTGGCTGCGTTAAGCATAAGGTACCCATAGCAAGGCACAGCAGGTGGTGTATAACATTACCTGCTGTTAACGCTATGCGTTATGCCTGCCTGCCTCTAAGTTATTCAGGGGTCCGTCAGCCGCAAGGGCTGACGCAAATGTCACCCTAGCCTTACTCATCATGTGAACATGGCCTAAAGGTATTATTGGACTTGTCTTTGAAAGAGCAACATGCGCATATAACTGTATATAGTTTGGGGTGTGAAATCCTGCTGACAGTATACCTTTAAATACTTGATACTTGTCAAAAACTATGGTATCTGCTTTTATAGTATATAGAAAAACTATTAGTATATACATTTGGCATGAATGCATAAGTGCGCTAAGATGCTTCATATTTTCTATTCATTCAACCGATCTGTCTTACAAGACCTATCATTTTAATAACTATGTTTTATATTGCATAGTAAAAGTTAATGAACATAATATTTGCCATGATTTTATAGAAAATATATTAAGAATTTCTCTTAAAAAATAGGATTTTTAGTTGTAATAAAACTTTGTGTACAGTTATCTTGTGTAGAATTTTATCATGATAAAGCCTTATTCTCAGATTGCCACAGATGTTCTCATTTTAGATAGCTTTGAACACATAAAGGTAGAGTCTTGAGTAAGAAAAGCAATGCATCAAAATGGCAAGGACCAACCAAAATTTTCTGAAAAAGTAAACATTTCTAGTGTTCAACCTTGAATGTTTCAACTTTTTTTTTGCTTTAATACCATTTTGTTAAAACGCGATCATAAAACGCTGGTTCTGTTCGTACATTGTATATTTTCTGAATGTAGTCAAGGTCTTGAGCAAACAAAGTAAAACAATTCAAATGGCTTTTTATAACATTCTATCCTTTCCATCAATAAAAGCGAATGAAAGAACTTTCTGTCAAATGCAATAATTTGAAAAGAATCCAGTCTAAACAAATAATATTTGTTTTAATATCTGATTAAACTGTTACTGCAGTTTTACTAAAATATTAGTGACAGTGTTGCTTACAAAATAAGCTTAGTTTTCATTTTTTTTAAATCTTTAGAAATGCATTGGATAACCTGCAACGAGATATATTTATGTGGTAATGAAGGTTAGATAGCAATAACCAGACATAGAAAGTGTTTATTTTAAATATTGGAACACAATGCAATTTTAAGCAAGTTGTGACTCTTCAAAGTGGTAAGAGGAAATGATGGTGTTTTCATCTATTCGGTGAACCCAGCCTTTGTGAATGCGTTTAATTTATATTTACAAAAGGTTTCCTTTTAGTTATGCTATAAAGGAGCTAACTTTAACAAAAGTATTGTCTTAGGTTATAACTGCATGTTTTAACACCATTGTAACAATTACTGTTTTTTTTTGGTTGTAGAAAAAGATCAAACAGGTGCACACATACACTCAGGAATACTGTCATGATCCCACCATTTGCAGTGTCCTATGGATGCTGTGAATAACAGCTAGGTTGTCCTATGAGAGCTGGGGAGGCCTGGGCTACCAGTATAGTGAGTTAAAGCCAAGTGGTCAACTCTGAATCAAGAGTGTCCTTGGTATGTCAGTATTTTATTTGACAGCCGAGCAGCCCTATCTGGCTGGTCCTGCAATGTGTTTTCTACAGGTGTTATCTGGCTTGGGAATTTGGCTGGCTTTTCAGGTTGCTTGCAGAGATCAGATCACTGCCAGTTGTATCTTTGATAGAAAAAATAGAGGAAATATGTGGAATCCAACTGCGTTGCTGTATAATCTACCATATACCAAGCAAGTTGGTGAATGCAAGTGGCTTTATTCAACACGTTTCAAGGTGTATTCCTCACCCCTTCATCAGGACAACCACCAATTGTAGCTTTGCTCAGTGATATGCTGGTCCTGCACTCTTGATATCCTGATCTTGTTGCCTAATCTAGGTTTGACTTTTGACTTCTTTTCCTTTTCTGCCTAAGGCTAGGGTCTCACTTGAGCCATGGATGAGCTAAAAGCAAGCGTTTTTCAAAGTTGAATTTTTGAAAAACGCATGCAAAAACGCATCCATAGGTTCAAATGCAAAAAACACATGATCAAAAGGCAACACTATTGACGCTATGCGTTTTTGCATCAGCAACAAAAAACGTGGTAAGCAGCATTTTTCGCTGCGTTTGCAAAACTGCATGTTTTTTTTAACATGGGACCCTATGGGAAACGCATATATGTACCAAGCATTAACACATGCGTTAACGCTAGTGTTAAAATAGCAAATAAAAGGCAACAGAAAAAAAAGCCTAACATTAACGCAGGCTTCCCAAAAACATCCCTCGAAGTGTGACCCTAAATCTCCCCACAGCCCTTCTCTGCCGACTGTGGCTGCAGTATCTTTATCTCTCCAATGTGCATCTTCATCCTTCCTCTTCTCCTGTAGCTGCTGGATTTTTATTTGTAAAAATGAAAGATGGTGGACTCCGTCCTTGACTCAGTTTCTGAGAACTGAACAAAATCACAGTTAAGAATACATTCACACTTATGCCTAATCCATATATTCATTTTATGGGGGTTAAGTGGTTTTCTAAGCTAGACCTTTGAGGGGCATTTCATTTGATGTGCATTAAGAAAGACGAGGAGTGGAACATGCCATTTCTTACATCTGATTCTTAGAATTCTGCTCCGGATAAGAGCTAATGGGGGGAGAGACAAATGGAATAGATCCAACGCAGATCTAAGTGTATTAGTCTTTTTCAATAAACTGTTACTGTCATTGAAATATTGCTCACCTTTTTACAAGATGTATATCAACATTTCTTAATAGATAAAAAGAAAACCCTGAAAGAGTATGGAAGCGCCGTTCCAATCTGAAACCGTTTTTCATTACCTTTCTATTTCTTACATCAGAGGGTTTCTTGAAAGTCTGGTAAGGCCAATTGGGTTAACCAATGCACCAGCAGTTTTTTCAAACTTTATGAATTATTGAATTATGTCTTTTTTGATTGTTTTGGGAAGTTTGTTGTGGATTATCCTGATAATATTTTCATTTTCTCACCTGATTTGGATTCTCACCAGGAACATGTTAGTGTAGTATTATAAAGATTGAGGGAGAATTCTTTAATAAACTAGAGAAATGTATATTTTTTGTTCATAAAATGTTGATTGCTCTCAGTGTGAGAAACAAGATACAAATCTTGTAGTTGTGATACCTTTTAATGGCTAACAAAAATAAAATAAATGATGTTATAAGGCGAGCTTTCGAGACGACTCAGGTCTCTTCATCAGGCATGGTATGACAAGATATTGAATGAAACTCAAAATATATGCATGCACAACTAAAAATGATTAGATATTTTAGTTGTGCATGCATATATTTTGAGTTTCATTCAATATCTTGTCATACCATGCCTGATGAAGAGACCTGAGTCGTCTCGAAAGCTCGCCTTATAACATCATTTATTTTATTTTTGTTAGCCATTAAAAGGTATCACAACTGCAAGATTTGTATCTTGTTTCTCACAATGAGAGCAATCAACATTTTCTCAACTGGCTAACACGGTACCAAACCTTTTTCTTCTTTTTTGTTCATGAAATGGCATTCCTAAGCTGATGATTCAGGAAATTGTGTTTTATCAGCTAATGTGTTTAAGATTAATCCTGCGAAGGATTTTCACAGATTGCTAAAACTATAATTGACTTCACACGTAAGGGGTCACCAGATGCTATTAGGATTTTGAAAAGTTAAAAAAAAGTTTTTACCGTGGGCTTGGCCTTGCACAGTAACATGAAATAATGTGCAGTCCCAAACAAATAGTGCATATCCCATATAAATGTTTTAAGAATGTATCCAAATAAATGGGGCATAGTGTTGTTTCAAATCATTTTGAATATATAAGTAATAAATCTGATCATAAGATGTTTAGGTTTACTAAACACGTCTTGAGAATGTCTTCAATTCTTGCTTTGAGATCTTTGTTTAGCATTTTGCTCACTGGGCAGTATTTAAAGCAGCTGTCTGCAAGCTGTCCAATAGTTTAGCTATGGGGTCAGCACAAGGGGAGCAAAAAACCTGAGTGGACTTCCAACCAGGAGGATGTTTATTTCTAACTATAGAAGTTCATTATTATCATTATTATTATTATAATTATTATTTATATTATTATTTATTATAGCACCATTTATTTCATAGTGCTTTACATGTAAGTACATCTAACTAATAGTTCTTTGTTATATGAGCCAGTCTGATTATGTTGATGGACAATTTTATGTTGCTTTTAATTGTTTTACTACTTAAAAAAAAGACAAAATGTAATTGCTAACTAATCAGTTATTCAAATTTTCCATGGGGTTACATAATGACCATGACAATTATTGCATGATCTAATTTTACATAATGACAAGACGTCACACAAAATTCAAATCTGGTAGACTTTCACCCACTGGTAATCACTGATTCAGAAACAAGAGTATCAGTGCATTCACATTCACATTTCTTTTGAAGTAGGTTTACCAAACAGAGATTTTTGGGTAGGCAATTTCTGGTAAAAAGAACTGTGTGTCTACAATCTTAAATGGGTTGTACACCATTTTTTTCCTTCTAAAAATTGGTCCAGCAATGGTGTAGTAATAGAAATCTACCAATTTTCTGCTGCTCTTCCATGCCACCTCCTGAGTCCATCACCAGTCTTTTTGCTTGTTTTTCCAAAACAAACATTACATGAATGTTGTAGCATTTTATTTACAGTGTCCTTGGCAGAAAAGTAAGCAGGGAGACCTAAGAAGGATCCATGAAATGGTACAAAGGAGTGTCTGGGGAGCAAAGTAAGTATTTTCCATTTATTTTATGAGTACGGTATGCTGTTTTAGTCTATACAAACGTAAAGGGCTGAAAATAACTCTGTAGCAAAAGTACCGTATATACTCGTGTATAAGCCGACCCCCCTACTTTTGCCCCCAAAACCTGGGAAAACCTATTGACTCGTGTATAAGCCGAGGGTGGACCCCAGCACAGGTATACAAGCCTCCCCATTGGTAGTATACAGCAGCCTCCGCAGTGGTAGTATACAGCAGCCTCCGCAGTGGTAGTATACAGCAGCCTCCGCAGTGGTAGTATACAGCAGTCTCCCCAGTGGTAGTATACAGCAGTCTCCCCAGTGGTAGTATACAGCAGTCTCCCCAGTGGTAGTATACAGCAGTCTCCCCCTGTGGTAGTATACAGCAGTCTCCCCCTGTGGTAGTATACAGCAGTCCCCCCCTGTGGTATATACAGGCCCCCTGTGGTAGTATACAGCAGCCCTCCCCCCTGTGGTATATACAGGCCCCCTGTGGTAGTATACAGCAGCCCTCCCCCTGTGGTATATACAGGCCCCCTGTGGTAGTATACAGCAGCCCTCCCCCTGTGGTATATACAGGCCCCCTGTGGTAGTATACAGCAGCCCTCCCCCCTGTGGTATATACAGGCCCCCTGTGGTAGTATACAGCAGCCCGCCCCCCTGTTCTATATACAGGCCCCCCTGTGGTATAATACAGCAGCCCCCCCTCATGCTATATACAGGCCCCCCGTTGCTGCCGCCGCACACCTGTAAAAGAAGATCTTTCATACTTACCCTCCTGTGACCGCGCGCGCATCCCCCGCTCTCCTTCCTGCTTTTACCCGGCATCCATCCACGTGACCGCGCGCCGATAATGATGTCATTATCGGCGCGCGGTCACGTGGATGGATGCCGGGTAAAAGCAGGAAGGAGAGCGGGGGATGCGTGCGCGGTCACAGGAGGGTAAGTATGAAAGATCTTCTTTTACAGGTGTGCGGCGGCAGCAACGGGGGTCCTGTATATAGCACGAGGGGGGGGGGCTGCTGTATTATACCACAGGGGGGCCTGTATATAGAACAGGGGGGCGGGCTGCTGTATAGTGACTCGTGTATAAGCCGAGGGGGGCACTTTTCAGCACAATTTTTGTACTGAAAAACTCGGCTTATACACGAGTATATACGGTAAGTGGTAAAAATTACTCAGATTTTTGTCAATCAAAGCCATTATTCATTTTATTTGGTCTTTGTCCTATTATCTGGAAAAGCAATTGGTTGCAACAGGTCAAGGTTATCTGTATTAAGTGTAAACTGATGAATGATTAGGCTTTGATGAGCTATAATATTGAAGCGGCAGGCCACAGTCGCAGATGGCTCCAGAGCATATAGAAATTGAGCAAGACTTGATAAGTTCTTCTTCTGGAAAGCAGAGCATTCACTACTTTTTTTTTATATGGATCTTTGACATTTTAGTCTCTCTTTACATAGAAATTAAGAACCTAAGATGACAATGACTATAAAAAAACATAGAGTTTGCTGCTTGATGGGCAATGAGGCGTTGTGCCGCATCCCAAGGAAGAAGTTGCACTCAGATGACTCAACAGCTGAATAATTTGCTAAGTAGTAGTTCTGCCCCTGGTTCCTTATAAGAATGTATTAATAGAATGGATAATTTCATGTTTATGTTGATAGTGTCAAGTGAGCTATAGTTTTCTTACTATATAATTTTTAGTATTCTTTATGTATGCAATATGTCTAACAATATTGTGATTACTAGAGTTTTATTTTATGGTACATCTTAGAAAAAATTGGTGGTGTGAGTAACCTTAACCTGAATAATTGGCCTGAATTTATTGTATCTAACAATCTTCATTGGACTTATCTGAATGATTTGGTGGTACAGCATTATGTATTTCGTATATATTGTGATGAACAGTAGGTGTCATTATTTTTTAATAGATTACAGAAAAAGTAACAAATAAACAATGAGTCTAAAGGCAATTTTAGGCTGCGTTCACACATTTGCGTATTTTGCTGCGCTTTTTTGCGCGCACTTTTTGCCGCGTTTTTCGGCCGCGCAAAAAAGCGCAACAAAATACGCAGGGGCTTTCACACACTGCGCTTTCTTTACTCCAGAAAGCGCAGTGATGTCACAGAGGGGAGGAAAAATCCTGCTTCCTCCTCCCCTCTGTGGCCGCCCATTAGATTTCACAGTGTATTAATATACACAGTGAAATCTAAATTAAACAGAGGCAAATGTATGTAAAATAAAAAAGAATGAATACTTCACCTGTCCGACGCCTTCTCCCGCTGTCCGGTGCCTTCTCCCGCTGTCCGGTCTCCGGTTCTAAATGAGAGGTGTACTGACAGGACCTGTGATGACGTCAGAGGGGGGCGTTCCCAGCGCTGATTGGCTGTTCGCGGTCATGTGATATGTATCACATGACCGCAAGTGCCCGGGAACGCCCCTCTGACATCACCACAGGTCCTGTCAGTACACCTCTCACTTAGAACCGGAGACCAGACAGCGGGAGAAGGCACCGGACACCGGGAAAAGGCGTCGGACAGGTGAAGTATTCATTCTTTTTTATTTTTCATTCACTTGCTTTTGTTTAATTTAGATTTCACAGTGTATATTAATACACTGTGAAATCTAATGGGCGGCCACAGCTGTCACAGAGGGGAGGAGGAAGCAGGATTCTTCCTCCCCTCTGGGAGAATACGCAGGAGCAGCTGCGTAAACAATTGACATATCAATTGTTTACGGAAACTGCGCTTTCTCCTGAAAAGCGCAGTGCGTATTTTTGCGCAATGTCTGCACTGCAAAGTGAATTTCACATTCACTTTGCTGGCGGACAAAAGACACATTGCGTATTTTGAAAAGCGCGCGTAAAAAAGCGCAGCAAAATACGCAATGTGTGAATGCAGCCTTAGTCTTTATTCTGACATAATGTGGCATTACATAGTTTGAATATTTTTAATATTTATTCTATGCATTACACCACATGTAATATGTTTCCTAACATTGCATAAGATAAAAAAACAACATTAGAAGTTAGAACAACATAGCTATTGTATATTTTAGTCTTCTTACATATTATGTTTGCTTAGCAAGAAAATCTCTGTCCATAAGTCCTTTTAAAGGGGAACTTCAGGGATATAATTTTTTTGTACTGTTCCTGTCCTCCTACATGATGAAGCAGAGCTGGGCACTACAGTTCTAGGATCTATTGATCACTTATAAATCAATAAAATCATATCTGCTCTTCAGTTGTCACCCCTTCCTTCGGGGACAGAGAAATTTAGGGATTCTGGAGCAGAGATCAGGAGGTGTGTCAGGGGCGTGGACCCTGGGGACTCCAGGATGATCTTACATTCCTGACCCTTCACACTTGTGTATGAATAGGGGGCACGTAAAAGGGGAGTGACCTCTGACCCATGGTCACACTACAATCCTGGTACCGATATACCATCCTATGTAATGTAAGAACAGGGGTGTTCTCCCTTCAAATAGCAATCATGTCACCAAGCAGATATACATACACACTGTAATCGTCTGCTGTACAATGATATGATGGTGCATAATGTGTACTGCCATGTATCAGGCTAGAACAGGTAGAGCACTGCTTTGATTGATTCAGCACTGCCATGTTCTCCCTTCTCCCATATCAACTTGGTAGGTTCCTGTCCCCTGAAACTTTAGCACTTTGCATGACTGAATTTCTCTGTCCCCAAAGGGAGGGGTGAGAGCTGAGGAGCAGGTATGATTTTATTGAATTATAAGCGATCTATAGATCCTAGAACTGTATGCCCAGTTCTGTTTCATCATGTAGGATGGCAGGGACAATGGAAAAAAATTGTATCTCTCCAGTGTTCACCTTTAATGATAAACTAAAATTTTTTTATGACTATTATTTACAGTGGATTAGATTTTTAGTTTCTTTTTCTAAATTAGATTTTTTAAATTGTTTCACCCAAATACTTATCTCCAATGTTTATTTCAATTACAGCAAATAAAGGTGACGAGTCAATTAAGTATCCAAATTAATTTATCTTCAGTCAGGTGTCAATGTCAGGGCTTGCTGAATCTGGATAGTAAAGAACTGTAAATTATAATATATTTATAGCCATGTTGACCGATATATATCGTATATTTCTATTAAGGTTAAGAGAACACGTGGATCAGTGTTATTAATTTTAATTTTGATTAAGGTTAAAATGGCAGGAAGGTATTTGCCCCTCATATGCTGTAGTGTTTGAATGCAGCACAAATTCTACACTAGGGTATTATCACTTCATTACTTTCATCTCATCAGTTTTTTTTCTTGTAATATAAATCAGCTCTTCCTTGCAATGCTTATGGAATAATGGTGCATTTCAATGTAATCACCATGGAACATTAACTTTACATAAAGGGTATAGTTCTAGATTTGCTCCAGTAAACCTCAACAAATACACTTTTTGTTATGAAAAGCAATTATTTCAGAGCATCATGAATGTGGCTTAGCTTCACTTTTCATAAAAACTATTTTTTTTATCTGTCTGAAGTCTTATTCCTCCATGTACATAATCTTATATTTATAAAGACACCAAATAAAGATGGTTATTTATTAGACATTTCTCCACTACTATGCCATGTTATGAAAGATGCATGAGCACAAGAAACCCACCAGGACTCATTAATCACTAGTTTTATTTTAATGCTGTAGCAAATAATAGAAACACAGTTTAATAATGAGCCCTAATTTAAATGATGTGGAAGCATCACCCTCCGGCAATAACCATAGAATAGTAATCTATAAAACAATTACTTTCATATGACATACTGAATTATAAATAAGAACGAGAGGGAAAAGGCAAGTTTTGCAGATTTGCTTAAAAAAGAAAGAATAATGCATACTTAAATGTTATAATATATTGTATAGTATTCAGTGTACAGCAATATGCTACCACATGTTTTACATTTAAAGCGCCAAGAGCAAATCAAAGCAAAACAGTTGTTATTTAATATTAAATGATATTTTAAATGACTGCAACTAGACAATTGACATTATCTTTGTGTCATACACAATTATTCTGTCACTGGTGTTTTTTTTTCTAGTATTTTCTAACATAGCTGTCTCTGGCTTAGCTAGTAAGCCAAATCACGTTGCAAGACTCTTTAAGAAGTATTATATTAATTACTCATTATAGATGTAATTCTGTTCTGTGCTTATTATGGTCACAGTCCCGACTCAGGGACGGACCTACCGTGGTGCAATTGGTTCAGCTGCACCAGGGCCCCGACCGGCTAGGGGGGCCCTTAAGCACCTGTAGAGGGCCCTGCAGCCACCCCCCATGACCTTGTGTCAGAGGAGAGGAGGTTAACTGAGGGAAGCTTCCTGCTTCCCTTGGCTGAGCCCGCCCCTCCTCTCCTCTGTCGCCCCGGCTCCCAGAGCTGCAATGTGCGGCTCGGTGCAGGTAGGCGATGCTTCACCTATAAATGCCAGCCAGCCCCCCCCGCTCCTAAACTACGACCGCCAGCACCCCCCCCCACTCCTCAACTATGACCGGCAGCACCATCCCCCCCGCTCCCCAACTACGACCGGCAGCACCCCCCACCCCCAACAGCTGCACCAGGGCACGCCAGGCTCTAGTTCTGCCACTGTCTACCATGGGTCATGACCTGGAATAACTTATTATAACAGTATTATTTACACTTATGATTCTGTAAATTTGGTGGGGATCTGCAGCTATAAAGTTGTAAAGGAAAAAAGAATTATTTAGGGTAGGAGGAATGAGCCCTATTCAACAGAAAAAATGAAGTAGAATCCAGCTCAGTACATAGAGGATTTTTTCTTTTTTCTTTTCCAATAAGGTGCATACAGAAGGTGAAACACATGGTCAGCGTGACCTAAGTCGACACATTTTGGATGCTTTATGCATCCTTATTCATGACTCATGAATTTTATTGGTCCCCACACTCAAATCGCTGTGATTGTTCAGTCAACTAACTGACCAATCACAGCATGATCATGTAGGAGGTGCTGGAATATCAGGACTTCCATGCACGATCAACAGTAGAGGTCAGCAAAGCTGATAGACTGAGCTCTTGCAGTAACAGCCAGAAACATTGCAAGAACTGCCCCTGGCTGATTACCCCTCCAGATATTGTGATCGATAGCAATCACATCATCTAGATGGTTGTAAGAGGGGCAACCCTCTATTGTCTCCAGTGGCACCCCTTTGATGAAATCATGGTTGTCATGGCACATAGAGGTCAAACACAATGACCACCTAGCTTGACAGGTATATTGGCCGGTTAAATTACACTGGCAGGCATTCTGTTAGTATAATCTGACAGGTCTCATGCATTGCAATGCATGTCTATTGCAATATATTGGACAATTTATCATAAAAATAAAAGTTGCACATATTTGGAGTCACCATGTCCAAAACAACTCAATCTATAAAACTTTCACAATATTTAACAGCTGCCTTGAACACCATAAAAAAATAAAAAATGTGGTAAACAAACAATGCTTTTTCATCACATGTATGACACAAAAGTGAAATAAAACGCAATTAAAGAGACAAATGTAAACAAAATTGGTATACCTAAAAAATATCATCTTGTCCTGTAGAAATCAAGCCACCATACAGTTCTGTTGGTGAAAAAAACTACACCTACTGAATAAAACAAAAACTAGAGAATACATTGATGCAAAAACAATACTTTTTCTATAAAATTATTTTTATTGTGTAAAAGTGGCAAGACATAAAAAATAGATATAAATTTGGTTTCATAATAGTACTAACCCAAAGAAAAAAGCTGTTTATTCACTTTCATGACATGATGAAAGATATAACCCCCCATCAAGAAAGACATTTTCTGATTTGCTGTTTTCTGTTCACTCTAAAAAGAAGTTCTTCCAAAAACAGAGAGGTTTATCTGAAATGCATAAGGTGGAGACCCTTGCTGCCCTGGATATTTGATGTTTTTAATGTCATGTTTATAATGACTTGATTCCAACAAAGTAGACATTTTATGATAGCAAAGTTGTGCTGGATGTTCACCCCACTTTCTTTGCTACTCATGGAGACGGGCCATGATCCATGCACCCTTGGATTGGCAGGGTTGAACGTTGTTCTACTTGTTCATTCAGTTTCCCAAAAATCAGAACAGCAAGTGATAAAAAATATTATGTGGTACAATGGTACCAATAAAATGGCAACTCATCCTGCAAAAATATAACCCTCAAATGACTCTGATGGCAGAAATATAGAAATATTATATCTCTCAAAATAAGGTCTAAAAAACAATTAGTGTGTGATAGTAGCAAAACATAAAAAATATATTTATATCTGGTATCATTTTAATCAATCTGACCCAGAAAATAATGCCGTCAAGGTGCTCAGCAAACCCCCTAGGGTCTCTTTTAGGGGATTTGCAATTTTTAGGTAAACCAGGGACTGGACAAAAGTGACCATACCAGCCAATGTTGCACTCCAAATGTCAAATGGTGCTCCTTATTTCCAAGCCCTGCTGTGTGCCTAAGCACTGTTTTTTTTAACATATATGGGGTATTGTAAACTCAGGAGAAATTGCACAACAAATTGTCTAAAAAAAGGTGAGAATTACTGGAATAATAAAGTATTCCCGCAGACTAATACCAAGGCAAGTGGAATGAATATGTTAGAAGAGTCATTTTTCACCTGACGAAGGCCTTTTTTTTTAACAGACTGTAATGTGCAGTTTTGTATTTTAATAATTTTTTTACAGTCAAGATCTTTCTGCCTGCCTTGGTATCAGTCTGTAGGAGTGTTTTGTTATTTCAGGATTTCTCATCTCTTTTTTTTGGATTATTACCTGCTGCCTGGATCCAAGGGAGGATTCATTGTCAACACGCCTGGGAAATCTGCACACCTTTATCGTTTGTTCCGTCAGCTGTGGGGATGTTTAACAAATGTATAAGTGTAAAGCGTCCCAAGACTATGTGAAGTTCTATGTGTATGGGGGGAATAGGTGAGGTACATGTACCAGTCTACCCACATCTGCTGTCCATATAGACTTATTTTGTAAAGTGTGAAATGTTCTTGATCTTTGTTCTGCTGCTGTAATACTGTAATTTCCTCCGGGATCAATAAAGTTTATCTTATCTTATCTTATCTTTATTGTACTGTGACCATTTTCTGGAAGAACATACATCCCTCCTCGAGTGCATTATACACTGTTTATGCTCCACCTGAGGGTAAGTGCATTTAGTATAAGATTCACCTGCATTTCTTAGAAGTGACTCACTGCTTAGTTCGGGGACACACTGTCTCTTTTTTTCCTTGTAGGAAAATATTTCTTCTTACAACAAATTGGTTCATTTTATACCTTTACCCTTGTATAAATGCAAAATTTGGGGCTAAAATAACATTTCTGTGGGAGAAATATGATTTTTTATTTTCCCAGCTCAACCTTATTAAATTCTGTGACACATCTGGGGTTCAAAATGCTCACCACATATCTGGATGTATTAATTGAGGGGTCTAGTTTCAAAAATGGGCCACTTGTTGGGCACATCAGAGGCGCTGCAAATTTCACATGGTGTCTGCTATTGATTCTAGACAATATTGGTGTTCTCAGAAGAAATTGCAAAACAAATCGTAAGGTGCATTTTTTCCTGTTACCCCTGTGAAAATAAAAAAAAATTGGGGTTAATACTATATTTTTATGGGAATAATATTTTTTTTTATTTTTTCAGCTCAATTTTATGACATTTTGTGAAGCATCTGGGGTTTCATGGTGCTCACCACACATCTAAATAAATTCCTTGAAGCGTCAATTTTCCAAAATGCTGTTACTTGTGTGGGTTTACTACTGTTTAAGAACATTAAAAGGTCTGCAAACGTGATATACAAAAAGAGAGAGAAAAGAGCTCCCATAAGGAGAACCTACATGCACATTGAAGGGAAAGGGAAGGTTGTGACAGGGGGGAGCTCTCACCTTTTCAGGGTGTGCCGCCTGCGCACAACCCCAGTGTAATCTCAAGGCCACCCGGGCCAGGAGAGCCATCCAGGTGCCAGCCACCTGTCAGTCATGTGATGTCTACGGTCACGTAAACGATATCCACCAATCACAGGTGTCGACGTTCCCACAGGTCCTGTGTTCCACAGGTAGTGAAGGGATTTTAGCAATGTGCCCCACAGCTTCTGAATAACTCACACAAAGGTGAGATCCAACAGTTCAATTAAAGGTTATTCTATAGCGAGCGCAGGGGCACAGATAAGGCAGGCAGTTATGGATCAAGAATCTTATTTATACATCACTATTCACATGTGGTGAATAAAGAGGATTCTTGATCCATAACTGCCTGCCTTATCTGTGCCCCTGCGCTCGCTATAGAATAACCTTTAATTGAACTGCAAACGTGATATGGCAGTCGCTATCTATTCCAGCCGATTTTGTGTTCCATAAGTCGAATAGTGCAGCTTCCGTTCTAAACCATGCAATGTGCCAAAACACTAGTTTTCCACCACATATGGGGTATCAGCATGCTTACTGAAATTACACATCAAATTGTATGGTGTATTCTTCTCTCCTTTTACCCATGTGAAAATTCAAAATATGAAACTGAAGACTTTTGTTGGAAAAAGTAACATTTTATATTTCTTCCTTTAACATTGCTTTAGTTCCTGTGAAGCACTTGAAGGGTTAATACTCTTCTTGGATGTGGTTTTGAGCAATGGGAAGGGTGCAGTGTTTAGAATGGTGTCACTTTTAGGTTTACTAAAGGGATTATGGTCTGGCTCAACCACTGGTAGGTACTCTGAAATAAAAATTAAAGTGCAAAAATTAGAGATAATCTCGGCACACTAGCAAGAAAAATTAACTTGAGATGAAGTTTTCCTTTTTTACATTGTTTGTTATGTGGTCACATTTGAAAATACTCCATGACATTTTGGCTCACATGAGCCTTTCTCTCAGAATAACACTTAGTAAAGTGGTTGTGTCAAAACGGAAAATCCAATTTCAGGCTTGCAGTCTCTTTTGTATGGAACTTTTTTACAAAGGAGAATGGGTCAAAACTTATATCCCCTAATATTTAGGGAATGCATGAGGCTTTGTCCGTCAGGTATACTGTAAAAAGATCCTTGTATTATTAATAGATTATGTAGTGTGCCATATTGTCACATGTGTTGCTGGGATTGACACGTGACTCCCGTCCTTGTGTCCAAAATAACATAGGTGCAGGTGGAAGGCTTCCGAAAAATTAATATGATATTACATTTGCAAAAAATTCGCATGTGTCTCCTATGCTCCTAGTACCTAAATTCAACTTGGATCTCAACGGGATAATACTTAAAAATAAAAGCTATAAAAACAGTGTCAATTTGAAAATCTTGAATTCAGATCTGTAGTAGATGAATCTATAGTGAATAAAATTAAGGATTTTTACAATAGTGATGAAGTGAGCTGAATTATGCCAGGCAGGAAAAATTGTATAGTAATGATATGGGATTCAGCGCACTATATAATCATTAATATACCGTATATACTCGTGTATAAGCCGACCCGTGTATAAGCCGACCCCCCTACTTTTGCCCCCAAAACCTGGGAAAACCTATTGACTCGTGTATAAGCCGAGGGTGGACTCCAGCACAGGTATACAGCCCCCAGCAGTGTGGTATACAGGCCCCCCAATGGTAGTATACAGCAGCCTCCCCAGTGGTAGTATACAGCAGCAGCCCCAGTGGTATATACAGCAGCAGCTCCAGTAGTTAGTATACAGCAGCCCCAGAGGTATATACAGCCCCAGTGGTAGTATACAGCATCCCCAGAGGTATATACAGCCTCAGTGGTAGTACACAGCATCCCCACAGGTAGTATACAGCAGCCCCAGAAGTAGTATACAGCAGCCCCAGAGGTAGTATACAGCAGCCCCAGAGGTAGTATACAGCAGCCCCAAAGGTATATACAGCAGCCCCAGTGGTAGTATACAGCAGCCCCACAGGTATATACAGCCCCAGTGGTAGTATACAGCAGCCCCACAGGTATATACAGCCCCAGTGGTAGTATACAGCAGCCCCAGAGGAATATACAGCCCCAGTGGTAGTATACAGCAGCCCCAGAGGTATATACAGCCCCAGTGGTAGTATACAGCAGCCCCAGAGGTATATACAGCCCCAGTGTAGTATACAGCAGCCCCACAGGTATATACAGCCCCAGTGGTAGTATATAGCAGCCCCAGTGGTATATACAGCCCCAGTGGTAGTATACAGCAGCCCCAGAGGTATATACAGCCCCAGTGTAGTATCCAGCAGGCCCAGTGGTAGTATGCAGCCCCCCCTCCTTAATATGCATCCCCCAGTATTAATAAACAGCCCCCCCCTCCTTATCATGTCCACCCCCGGCTGCGGCAGCTGTTAAAATAACAAACACTTTATACATCACCTTCCGACGCAGCTCTCCGCTCCTCCGGTCCTCAGCGTCTCCGCTCGCGGCTTCTTCTTCCTTGATGTGCCGGCTTGTGACCGCGCGCAGGAAATGACGTCATCTCCTGCGCCCGGTCACATGACACCGGCACAACAAGGAAGAAGAAGCCGCGAGCGGAGACGCTGAGGACCGGAGGAGCGGAGAGCTGCATCGGAAGGTGATGTATAAAGTGTTTGTTATTTTAACAGCTGCCACAGCCGGGGGGGGACATGATAAGGAGGGGTGGGCTGTTTATTAATACTGGGGGACGCATATTAAGGAGAGGGGGCTGTGTAGTGCAATATGCACGGCATCCCCCCGCCGCTGATGGACGGGGGGATGCCGTGCATATTCATTGCACTAATGAGGCGGCCCCACGTGACCGCCTACGGTCACCGCGGCCCCCTCCTGCCTCCTCCAGCCCCCGGTCACAGCTCCCCCCCCACAGCATACCGTATGACCCGTGTATAAGCCGAGGGGGGGACTTTTCAGCCCAATTTTTGGGCTGAAAAACTCGGCTTATACACGAGTATATACGGTAATCATTAATATACGAAAGTGTTAATACAATTTGTTTTTTATTTCTATACATAAAATCATATAAAAGGTTAAAAAGTCTTTAACATCCACGGGATATCAGGACTTTTAGTCTGTTCATAAAAATTCTCTTGCTGAGGTGAAGCTGATGATTCACTATAATAATCAAAGATAAGAGTGTGTTACTTATTTGAGGGTCAAATAATACATAAAAATTATTAGTATAGAGACCCACCTCCTTTGGAATAGATTACTAGTGGTGGATAACTCTGGAAGGTGATATCTTCAATGGGAAATTGGATCTGGAGCAGATCTAGTTTATAAAGGAATTATATTGAAATAAATCTAGCACCGATGTACTAATGAAATCTATTGATAAGTTAGTTATTTACCTAAAAAAATGGATTTCTTTTTCTCAATTAGTCCTATACTTCTGTCAGAATGAGAAAAAAATGTAATGACTCACCATAAGTAAGAGATATACCCAATTATATGTTCCTTCCAACACTAATATTTCGTATTCCTGTGTGTCTTATCCTCAAAGGAAAGATATACAGCCTACTCAGACCAAAAGACTGAAGATTGTCTAATGAATAGTGAATCTTACTCAAATATGTAGTGCTGGTTTAATCCTAATAGTACGAACACACTAATTATAGAATTTCAAAAGGTTATTGCTGATATTAATGAGCTTGAACTGCTAAATGATTACTTACCCCAGGATGGGGGATGTGGATTAATATTGATGTAATTCACACAGACCGGCAGGCAGGAGACATCCTCCGATGTAAGCCGTTTGCATAAAGCTGCGCCGCTGCAGGAATTGTCTGCCCTTATCGGTCTCAGGGCTACGCGTGGCTCAGTGGCGGTGCCCGCTGCCTAGGGTGTGTCTGTCGGCTCCAGACTGCTTCCTGGTTGCGGCTCACTCTGTGGTCACGTGGGGTCACAAGTCAATGTGGTCACCTGACTTCCTCCATCAGGGCGTCAGTGGTATCGGCCGGGGGCGGTCTGAAGTCCTTGTTGTTAGAGATAGTAAGGGTTGCTAGGGAGACTGGCGCAGGTCTGGTAATCGACCGGTTTCAAGGGAAACGTCCCTCTTCCTCAGGATAGCCGGATCCTGCCTGTCTCCTGTGTTTTATAGCATTCCTTCATTGCTTCATTAGTAGTGGAACCAATCAGACCGCAGCAATTATAGTGTAACCACATAGAACTAGTGGCTTAAATAAGACCATGTAGTAGATATATCAAATAGCAGTTGCTCATCTATTTGGAATGTCATATTTGAATTCTATAGTGTTCTAATATGTTGGCCTTTGTATTATAATGATGTCTCCAGATCCTTTTTTTAGATCCTATCTTTGTAAGTTTACTTTAGAAGCAGTCTTAGTATCATCACTCTTCTCTCATCATCTAACCTATTGTCATTATAAATATAAATGGCAATTTTATAAATAAGCAGCTAGTCAAACAAAAGGGGGTACTTATACAAACCTTAGAATTAGTCAAAAAAAAGGGGGTAATTATGCAAACCTTAGAGTTAGTAAAAAAAAAGGGGGTAATTATGCAAACCTTAGAGTTAGTCAAAAAAAAGGGGGTAATTATGCAAACCTTAGAGTTAGTCAAAAAAGGGGGTAATTATGCAAACCTTAGAGATGTCCATACTCTTTCTGATTTTATGCGTTTATATCTGATAACTAGGCACTTATTCTAATTGTTTACTCATTTAAATCCAAAGAGTTCTGTATCACAGTTAAGACCATTTGGAACTAAAGTATTGAGATCGAATATCCATCGGGTTTCTGCCCGAGACATCCTCTCTATGTGATTGCCCCCTCTCCAATGTTTTTGAACTCTTTCTATCGCAAAGAAGTATGCATGTTTGCATGACATGTTATGATGTTCTTTGAAATGTCTGCTCAAGGGATGTCCCATATATCCTTTTTCGATATTTCTTATATGCTCAGCTATACGAGTTGCCAGCATCCTTGATGTTCTTCCTATATATAACTTATTGCATGGACATATCAAGGCATACATTACATTCTTTGTATGGCAAGTTAATGTTGTCTTAATTGAAAAGAGTTTATTGTTGAGGGGACTTTGAAATTCTTTGATTATTTTCCTGGAGGTGTCTGTGGATAGACAACCCCTGCACTGTTTGCAGGGTATAAACCCTACATTGCTCCCGATATTCCATAAAGTGTGCGTAGGTGTCGATTCCATAGTATTATTTTTTACTGATGGTGCAATCAGCATGCTCAAAGGAGTGCCTCGTCTTTAGGAAAAATTGTATGTCCATGTAAGATAATATTTCCAGAAGGCTGATTCTTGACCATTTGAAGGAGACCTATGAACTAAAGAGAAAAAAATTCAACTTCTCAGAATTGTGTCCTGGCTGGTGGTGGTGGTAAACATGCAGCATGTGTATCTACAGCTCACCAGAACACTAAGCCTATGATTGAATGAGGTAAGCTGAAAGATATTCAGTTTGATGAGTCCAACCTTGTTGATTACAAAGTATGTCTGTCTCAAAAATTTGTATCCAGAAAAGAATTCAAACTGTAACCTAAATGTCTTAAAAAAATGTCTTCCAGTAATGGTTCTCAAAGAAAAAATATTATGATTAGATGGGTCTGTATTTAGAAAATGACATTTAAAAATATGTTCCCACCGATAGCACAAATTGAATTCCTGTACTAATGTAACCAAGAACATAAGTGACACATACGTATTTCTTGAAAAATGTATTACATATTGTTTTTCCAAAACTGTGCATCAATATTTTGAATTTGACTCCTTAAAAACATATCAACAAACATAATCTTGTGACATAGCAAATAAAAGCTTACACTGTTTTAAACAAAATGGTGCTTCTCCAATCTCTCTATCTTATCTTTAACCTAAGGTGTGATAAAAATGTTACATCATACAAGCCTGAAATTCAACCTTTTTAAAAACTTTAAAAATCTGTAAATAATTAACTAATGAAGATAAAAATGCTAAACTTTTTATTTGTAATTTACTAAAGTAGCACTTTAAAAAAAAAAAAAAAAAAAATTAGAGACATTGGGTAAAAAAAATTCAGATTTGGATAACTTCACTTGGAATGACCCACGTAGCATAAAACATGAGAATGTGCTTGGATAGATATGGGGAGAAAGGGATCATTCCTAATTAAGAAGCATTGCCTTTGATTTGATCTCTTAGATTCAGTATAATGTATGAGTTCCTTTAGTTCCTTTATCTTCATGGTCCTTAAGCAATACTGCTATATATTTTTGACCTACAGACGACTGTTTCCCATTGTCATTGGGTTCGATGTCGGATAGGCAAAGCTCCTGTCAACAAACCGTGTAAATAGATTATTTTTTGCAAGAGAAATAAAGCTGGCTATGTTACAGGTAGAACTAGTGATGAGCGAGTACTGTAATATTCGCTCTCGCTATACTTGTAACGAGCAGTTTTTAATACTTGCGTACTCGTCCGAAAAGCGAGTACAATGTAACTCAATGAGTGATAGGCTCTGCCCATACACATCTGGCTATAAGACGAGTCTTTCTGGGACAGGACGGGAGGGTGGGCTTTTTTATCATTTTAATGTCTAAAACACCTTGCTGTGCCCCCCAGACCCTAACATTAAATTTGCTCTCCCTGAGGTGCCAGCTCACTTTGTGTACTGAAGGGAGCTGTCAATGTACAGTACAGACCAAAAGTTTGGACACACCTTCTCATTCAAAGATTTTTCTGTATTTTCATGACTATGAAAATTGTAGATTCACACTGAAGGCATCAACACTATGAATTAACACATGTGGAATTATATACGTAACAAAAACGTGTGAAATAACTGAAAATATGTCTTATATTTTAGGTTCTTCAAAGTAGCCACCTTTTGCTTTGATTATTGTTTTGCACACTGTTGGCATTCTCTTGATGAGCTTCAAAGCAGCAAAGCACCCCCACACCATCACAGCTCCTCCATGCTTCACAGTGGGAACCAGGCATGTAGAGTCCATCCGTTCACCTTTTTTGCCTCGCGCAAAGATACGGTGGTTGGAACCAAAAATCTCAAATTTGAACTCATCAGACCAAAGCACAGATTTCCACTGGTCTAATGTCCCTTCCTTGAGTTCTTTAGCCCAAACAAGTCTCTTCTGCTTGTTGCCTGTCCTTAGCAGTGGTTTCCTAGCAGCTATTTTACCATGAAGGCCTGCTGCACAAACTCTCCTCTTGTTGTAGAGATATGTTTGCAGCTAGAACTCTGTGTGGCATTGACCTGATCTCTAATCTGAGCTGCTGTTAATCTGCAAATTCTGAGGCTGGTGACTCGGATGAACTTATCCTCCGCAGCAGAGGTGACTCTTGGTTTTCCTTTCCTGGGTTTCTTTGTAGCACTTGATGGTTTTTGCAACTGCACTTGAGGACACTTTTAAAGTTTTCCCAATTTTTCGGACTGACTGACCTTCATTTCTTAAAGTAATGATGGCCACTCGCTTTTTTTTACTTAGCTGCATTTTTCTTGCCATAATATAAATTCTAACTGGCTATTCAGTAGGAATATCAGGTGTTTTGCCCTGAGGAAGCAGCAGGTCCTGCTGTGCAACACGTTGGCTCAATAAACAGACATCAGACATGCCCTTCCTGCTTTGTGGTCAGCGTGGAATCTAAACCTGGGCTTTTTTCTACACAAACGGATTTCTCCCTCACCAGGTGTCTGCAGCGACAAGGATAACAAGGCCCTTGCAGGTTGCTGTGACTCACACAACCAAAAAAGGTGAGTCACACTGATCGGGGGCATTGAATTATTATCACAGATAAGACACTATGTGCGCTCCCTTCTCCCTTTGTTTTACTTAATAAACCTGACAGGGCACACCTGTGAAGTGAAAACAATTTCCGGTAACTACCTCTTGAAGCTCATCAAGAGAATGCCAAGAGTGTGCAAAGCAGTAATTAAAGCAAAAGGTGGCTACTTTGAAAAACCTAGAATATAAGGCAAATTTTCAGTTGTTTCACGCTTTTTTGTTAAGTATATAATTCCAGATGTGTTAATTCATAGTTTTGATGCCTGCAGTGTGAATCTACAATATTCATAGTCATGAAAATACAGAAAAATCTTTGAATGAGAAGGTGTGTCCAAACTTTTGGTCTGTACTGTATGTCAGATCGATCATGATCAACACATGACTCACAAGCACCAGCAATACTTGCCGAGCAACGAGTATTGTAAATACTGTACTATCCGTCCGAGTAGCGAACAGTAAAAATTACACTCGCGCATCACTAGTAGCCACCCTATATATCAATATTGAGCCTTTAATAAGCCTTGGCAAATTACTTCTAAGCATTAATTGCTGTCTGCAGCTGAGGGATTTTTTTGGGGGGAGAAGACACTAATTTGGTATAAGTAGGTCAAAAGTCATTTGACATTGACTTGTAGGGTAGCTGTCTTCAATATGTGGCACTAGAAGGTCTATTTTCTGTTCAACAGAAAGAGAGCTTTTTTGTGCATTGGTTTAAAACATTGTATTCATAAATTAATCACTTTTATAATATTGTGATTTATGTGATTATTATTGCTTATTTGCTTATTTTTGTTGAATCATTTATCATGGATTCTTACAGTACAGTATATTGTATTTCAGATACTCATAAAATATGAATTAATAAACATAGAAAAACAGAAAGCAAGAAAAAACAATTAAAGTTATATACTTATCTCCCTCAGGAAACAGTAAAATATATATGCATTACCAAGACATGTCAGAAAATGAGCTTTAAATAAACCATGATAATAATAAAGTACAAACAAAGTAAAAAAATAAAACTGCAATTCTTCTTCCTATTTAATATAAAGCTATGCAAATATATATGAATAGACACATTGGGTAATTTAAATTATTTTTAAAATAATATGTCTAAATACAAGTGATTATGAAATAATGAGAGGTTGGATAACGATTACATTATGGCTGTTATTGCTTAGTGTAGGTAGTTGGTGCAAAGCAATTCAAACCAGACTAGAGATGAGTGGACCTCTGGAAGTTTGGGTTCTTCGGGTTCAGCAAAACATTTTATAAAGTCCTGTTCTGGACCTGAACATGAGCTGAACTTTAATGGAAGTTACTGATTGGTCAGTTCGGCTCTCCGTCCACATACAGACAGCAATAACCAAAGCACTTCCAGGTGAGGTAGGGCAGAGTTTTGTCATTTTATTTTTGGTACACACTACATCTGATGACTCTGATATTTTCCCCCATGTGAGCCATCCACACACTGCAAGAGGATTGCACTGGGTCGAGTACCCGAGCACAGCGATGCCCGCTCCAGTGATACATAAAGCAACCAAACTCTAAACCTAAACACTGAACATTTGTTTAGTAGGAATACATAACTTTAAAGTCCAGTTCACTTATCCCCACTAATAACGTTTTCTGATCCAGTAACAATATATCTTTGACACAACTTATTTTGGATCAACTGTAAAGCCCCCGCGAGATCACTGCTGAGTCAGAAGTTTTGTGATGCAACAACAACCTCAGCAGTGATCTTGCTATGTGTGACACATAGCAGTGACCAGGCCCTGCTGTGGGATCGTTACAAACCGTTCTGGGCCATTTTTTGGTCATTGTGCTCCTGTTGGGCAGAATGCATCGCTGTGTTTGACAGGGACAACGACCAACAACCTCAATACTATGCTTGAGTGTGACAGGTTCCCAACAACCGCCGTATTGTTACAGTGTCGCTGGTGAGATCTGATTGTTTGACATCTCACCAGCAACCACGTAGCGACACACCAGCGATCCCTACCAGGTCGTATCGTTGTCGGGATCGCTGGAGTGTCACCAAGTGTGATAGTACCCTAAATAAGCTCCTTATCTCGAAAAAAAACATGCAGTATAAACAAACTTGAACATTATACAGAGTGTTCCTGAGTTAATGAAGAATTACGATTTTCACAAAAATCTGTATTATGCTATGGTGTCTAGCTATATTACCTGAGTAAATTATAATGCATCCATGAAAATACGAATAAACATTTGTTATGCATTGAATATTATAGTTGAGTGCGTTAGATATTGCAAAACATTAGAATCTGAGGGTCCTCAGAGGTTGATACCTTTTAATGGCTAACTGAAATGATGGTAAATAATAGCACGTTTTCAAGACACTAAGGTCTCTGCATCAGGCTAATAATGACACTAACTCTGAACACACATATATATACATACAAATAGAGGGATGGATAATGCACTTCTTATTGCAAAGAATCAAATTAGCTTTATAGAGGTAAACTTTCTCAAATTTAACCCTTTAAAGACATGGGTGATTTTTCATTTTGTTTATTTCATTTTTTCTCTACTTAATACAAGAGCCATAAATCCGAGTTGTACTTTTGAATGATACAATCTATTTTATGTGACCTTCTGGGAATAAGGTAAAAAAAAATAAAACAAATAGTGTTTACAACGTTTTAATTAACTGGGAAAAAAAGGTTAATGAAAAAAAAAACATTTTGCTTGTAACATGATTTTCCAAGTCATTTAAATTTTTGGGATGTGGAATTGTCTGTAAGTTTGTTTTTTGTACCACGAGCTGATGATTTTATTGATATCATTTTGAGACAGATACGATTGTTGTGCTAGGGTCACACATAAGCCCTGAATCCGTTATTGGCATAAGTTTTTCAAAGTTGAAAATTTTGAAAAACTGATCCGTTAACAGATCCATAGGCTCCAATGCAAAAACGCCACGTCAAAAGTGCACTGAAAAAACGCTATGGTTTTTGAAACTGCATCAAAATATGTTGCTAGCAGCATTTTTGGGTGCAGTAAAAAAAGCATGCGTTTTTTTAAGATGGGGCCCTGTGGAAAACGCATCCGTTAACGCATGGTACATATAGGTACCATTCATTAACACATACATTAACACATGCATTAACGCATAGTGTTTTTAGAAGCAAACATGTCAATTTCCAAAAACGGAATAAGGTTTGCAAAACCTAGAAAAACGACCTGCCATGTGTGACCCTAAGCATACTCAATCCATGTTCCTGTGGCAGTCAAAAAAACCTTAATTCTTTTGTGTTGATTTTTCTTCTTGTTACGCTGTTTATTGATTAACTAATATTATATTTTGATAGATTGAACTGTTACAAACGCAGCCATATCTATATGTATAGTTTAGCATTTTTTTTTACTTCCTAACTTTTAAAGGATGAAAAAGGGGTGATTTCAATTTTGGTATATATTTTATATTTTTTCATATTTTGAAAAACTTTTTTTAACTTATCATTGTAGTTTATTTAGACCCATTAAGGGATTTGCTGTATATAGCTGAAAGCACTTTCACAGGAGTACTGTGTTGGCAAGCAGTGGTCCTTAACAGACCTCTGGCCATTATGGAAACCCCTTTGGTACCCTGCAATCTCCTCACGAAAGCAAGGATGGGTCCATATATTGATGCCCCCCGCCCCACCAGTGTGCTGTAAATGCCACCATCACAGATAAATATGCAGATGAAGTCCATGGAGCCTCGGTTAAGAGTCTACAACATGGACACCAGCCAGTTATCCCACCAGGGAAGGACTTAGCCCAGGGTATTAGTAGCCCTTAAGTCACTATCCAGCCCTTGCGAGCTTGATAATATGGCCAGGGGTTTACCATGGACTAGGTATCCAACCACAGACAGCTGTTTCGGGGTTGTTGCCCCTCATCAGTGTGGCGCAGGATTCTGGCTGGGTGGGAGCAATGCTTGATAGACAGACATCACAAAGCACCCACTGACCTTGTGGAGACCAGTGGAAGATAACACTGCGGGCACCAGTTAAAGCACTCAAACACAGTGAAACCCAAGGTGCATTGCTCCCTAGAATTTGAATATGCAGATGAAGTCCATGGAGCCTCGGTTAAGAGTCTACAACATGGACACCAGCCAGTTATCCCACCAGGGAAGGTAAATGTCAGCCAATTGCTGATAAAGCTGTGGGCTCAGCCTGTAAGCCTGAGGAACCATGGAGCTGGCGCTGGCATGTAAAGTGTTCAGGACATCATATGTCAGTAAGGGATTATATTTAGGATTCCGATCTGTTGTATGTGAAGCTGTTTTTAACAATATTTAACCTAAAGCTAATTTGGAAAATACTTTTAAATGAAATACTAGAGTTGCGTCTATAAATATTTGAACAGTGAGAGGAGTTTTGACATTTTAGCTGTTTACCAAAACATATTCAAGAAACAGTTATATATTCAATATGTTCTTAAAGTGAAGACTTGAGGGTATTTACATCCTAATTAGAATAAGGGTTCAGAAATGCCATCTCATTAACCCCTTAACAACCAATGACATACTATGTCCATCATGGGTTGTTTCCCTGCCTTTATTGTGGGCTTGCATGCCATGTGCGCATCTTTAACGCCACATATTGGCTAATTTACAGGGGGTGCACTGTTCTGGCGCGATTGTGGGATGCTAATGAATTGTCATGACAGCCAGGGTCAACTGAAGACCCTTTTTTTTGTTATGTAAGTACTCCTGTGAAAACCAGCTAGTGTCCTGCGATCATAGGAGACTATGTTTTCTTCTATTTAAAGCAATGCTATGGCATTCCAGTATATAGGAAAAATGATCAGAGAAGGACAGGTGCAAGACCCTTAAGGCAATTTATAAATACAATGCAAAGTAGAAAAAATGATTTAAAAAATATAATAGCTCAAATCACCTCCATTTTACATAACTAAAATTAAGAAATTAAAAGAAAACAAAAACAAATATTTGATATCACTGCATTCATAAATGTCCAGTATATCAAAATCTAATATATAATTCCCCTAACGCACTTCCGTAACTTTCGGCGCTACTTCCATCGTCGTGGACGTGGCTGCTTAGCAGCCACGCGACCCACGAAGCATTGCCCGCTCAGCGGGCATTGCGAGCCATTGCAGGGGTGCGAGCAATGGCCGCGAGGCGGCCATTGCGAGCAGTTGCAGGGGCGCGAGCAATGGCCGCAAAGCGGCCATTGCAAGTCTCCTGCCCCGGCGACGACCGACGAGAGCCGAGCGCCGTGGCCGAAAATATAACCAAGGGCCCGGCCATGCATAGCTCGAAACACCGCTATGTATCTCAATGGGAAGTGAGGCGCTATGCTGATTGGTCGGCGCAGCACACAGCGACCAATCAGCATAGCGCCTCACTTAAGCGGGAAATTTGAAACTCAAAGTGCTACATTATAGCTCAATGGGAAGTGAGGCGCTATTCTCATTGGTCGCTGTGTGCTGGCGCCGACCAATGAGAATAGCGCCTCACTTTCAGCGGTAAATTTGAAACTCAAAGTGCTCCATTATATCTCAATGGGAAGTGAGGCGCTTTTCTCATTGGTCGCTGTGTGCTGGCACCGACCAATGAGAATAGCGCCTCACTTCCCATTGAGATATAATGGAGGACTTTGAGTTTCAAATTTCCCGCTTAAGTGAGGCGCTATGCTGATTGGTCGCTGTGTGCTGCGCCGACCAATCAGCATAGCGCCTCACTTCCCATTGAGATACATAGCGGTGTTTCGAGTTATGCATGGCTGGGCCCTTGGTTCTATTTTCGGCCACGGCGCTCGCCTGTCGTCGGTCGTCGCCGGGGCATGAAACTCACAATGGACCTACGTGCCGGAGTTACTGCGGCTGCAACGACTCGCCTATCTATCTATCTATATCTATCTATCTATCTATATCTATCTATCGATCTATATGTATATCTATATGTATATCTATATATCTATATGTATCTATCTATCTATCTCTATCTATCTATCTATCTCTATCTATATCTATATATCTATATCTATCTATCTATCTATATCTATCTATATCTATCTATCTCTATATCTATCTCTATATCTATTTCTATCTATCTATCTATCT
>JARQOC010000322.1:85000-95232 GCA_033576535.1 Allobates femoralis
GCTCGCGGCCGCAATGCCCGCTGCTCGGCCCTGAACCCCTCCAGAAGCCCCACGTACACCCTGCCGAGCTATGCCCGCGAAGCGGCCATTGCTCGGTCCTGCACCCCGTACCGCGAGCAATGCCCGCGCAGTGGCCATTGCTCACCCCTGAGCCCCGCCAGGAGCCCCAAGGTAGCTGGGCGAAGACCGAAGGCACAGACAAAGCGGCGAACCCACGTTGATATCCACCATACAAGCATATGTAGTTAATGGAAAGATATCATGGAACAATTGGATTATTATTTTAAACTCTTAATAAATAAACTATCCACAGATTCTAGAATCCCGATGCAATCGCATCGGGCTCACAACTAGTATAAAATAAATATAAAATAAATTTATTGGAAGTAAGGGAAAGAAAAAAAAATCAAAATGCCAGAATTGCAGTTTATTGCTTACCGCTACAGAAAAAAAAATTAATATCATGCAATCAAAATATTGCATACACTCCAAAATAATATAATTAAAAACATCAGCTCGGGGCTCAAAAAACAAGACTTCACACATCTCCATATCCAAAAAATTGAAAATGGTATGGCTCTAAGACACAAGCAACATTTTTGATTTTTCATAATTTCTGATTTTTTATACCACTTACAAAATAAAACAAAACCCATGCATTTTTGGTAACTGCGTAATCATACTGACCTGAGGAATCATGCTGCCAGGTAATTTAATGGCAAAATGAACTCTGAAAATTGAAAAAAAAAAAAGAATTGAAGAATTTCATATATTTTGCATGTCCACCAAACTTTATGTCTTTTTCCCGCTTACCATTAAATGATATGATGGTGTCATTCAAAAGTAAAACTCATCCTGGAGAAAAAAAGCCCTCAAACGGCAATATCAACAGAGAATATAAAAAATATATGGTTCTTGGAATAAAAGGAGAAAAAATGAGAGCGCAAAAATGAAAAATCGCCCGCTCCTTAAGGGGTTAATATTGGCTGCCTCTTTTTCAAGAGACCAAAAGTAACTGGACAATTATCTGAAAAACTTTTTGTTGGGCTGAAAAGGGAACACTGGTGAACTTGGGAATGAAAAAAGGCCTGGACATCCACAGAGGACATCAGTGGTGGATTATCAAAGAATCCTTCCCATGCTTAAGGAAAACTGCTTCAAAACAACCAACAAAGGGAAGAAAACCTCCAGGAAGCAGTTGTTTACAGAAGCCAAATTTACCATAAAGTGAACACTTCATGAGAGATCACTACCAGGTGCAAACCATTAATCAGCCTTAAAAATTGAAAGGTTATATTACTTTGCAAAAAAAAAATTAGGAAACCATCTCATAGGAAAAGCATTCATTGGACAGATAAAGCAAGACCAACCTGTACCGCAATGATAGGAAGAAAAAAGTATTGAGAAGGTTTGGAAAAGGTCATGATACAATGCACACCTCTATTAAACATGGTGAAGGCAGTGTAATGGCATGGAAGTGTATGGATTCCTATTGCACTCGGCCACTAGTCTTTATTGATAATATGACTGAAGAAAGAAGCAGCTGGATGAATTTGTTCAGGGTTATACTATACTATACTATACTGACCAGATTCAGCCAAATGCAGCAAGGTTGATAGTACTGAACTTCACAGTACAGATGTACAATGATTAGTGATGAGTGAATGTAATCGTTACTATTCGCTACTCGTACGGATAGTACAGTAATCACGATACTCGTTACTCGGCAAGTATCGCAGGTGCTCAAGAGTAATGTGTTGATCATTATCGATCTGACACAAATTGACAGCTCCCTTCAGTATACAAAGTGCGCTGGCACCTCAGTGAGAGCCTCTTGATTGTTAGGGTCTCTCTGGTGGGCACAAGTAGGAAATTTATGCAGTAGAAATGCAAAAAAACCTACCTTATCACCCTGTTCCATAAATACTCATTTTTTAGCCGGATGTGTGTGGGCAGAGCCTTTCCCTAATTGACTAACATTAGACTCGCTATTCAGATGAATATACGAGTATTAAAAACTACTCATTATGAGTATAGTGAGTGCGAATAATTTGCTACTCGCTCATCACTAACAATGACTCAAAATATTTTGCAATAGAAAGTTATTAAGGTAAAGAAGGTGAATATTCTCCAATGGCTAAGTCAATCACCAGATCTTAACCCCATCGAGCATGCATTTCATATACTTAAGACAAAACTGAAAGGGTTACTCCGAGGCCAGGCATTTTACTCATAAATTCCTATCTAATTTATTCATATAAACTAAGCTTTAAAAATTCCCTATCTTTCCCTCTCTACACTATCTAACAGCTACTGTGTTTTTTTTTAATTTCCTGGTCTGATGAAGTGTGAGTGCTCCAGTGGATGCTGGGATACATAAACAGAAAGTTATTAGAGTGAGAGGCTGCAGTCACTCCACAGCCTCTGCCACTCCCTGAAAAAAAGCGCCACTTTATTCATGCTGGTTTCAGGGGCAGGGCTGTGAATGTTGTGTTCCTGCATTTCTCAAGCCCCACCTCGTCTTGCCCCACAGTGCAATGTCGCAGCTCTACCCTTCCTACCCCCAAGCAGTGTGCTGACTCAGCCCACCTCATGCAGCATCTCGCAGGTTACATCACTAGTCTCTATCAGGGTGGCTTATGCATAGTGAGTTACGTAGTGAATGTCCAGCAGTGGACAATCCCTTTACACTTTAAGAGATTCTATATGTACACTTTAAAGAATCTTATCTTAATAGTTTTATTTAGCGGTTTGACAAATAGGCACATCAGTGATAAATACAGAGTAAGTGGATCCTTATTTAGATTTCCAATAACTACTGTTAACGTCTGTTCCATAAACATAGACGTAAAACTATCATGGGAGCCTTAAAAACATAAAAAAGTTCTTTAAAACAAATGTTTTTATGTTCATTATAGAATTCAATGGCAGCTGCCTATGTCAGCGGAATTATTTTTAGAAAATGAGACAAAAGATTCATTGTGTCAAGTCAAACTAATCGTAATATAAAATGTCTTCTGCTGTTCCCTTGATAAAACCTTGAAGGAAATCTTATCATAAAGCCCCTAAACCTCCTTCTCTGTTTATTGTGATATACAGTTATATAAATTAGATTCAGACTTCACACATTTCCATATATTTTCGATTAAATTATGTACTACAGAATCTGGCAGATTTAACAAAAAAATAAATATGTCTCATGATCTAATATGTTTGTAGTCAGTTTTCTGTATGAACAACCAGTTAAGTGCCTAACGGAGCTATAAGCACTCAAATTTAGCATTAATAAAAATATTATTTGGACACTTAGTGACCAGAATCTGTACCTTATTGCGTTTTCAATCATATCTTCTACATTTACATATATTGTCGCATACAACATGAGATCTGAATTAACCAGGTGTGCATTGCTGCACACAAGAACTGACGTTAAACACCACTGTTAGTGCTTGATAGCAGGATTTAAATAGTTAAAGAGCAGCGATTGGCAATGTTGCCGATTTCTGCGATTTATAGCACGTGGAGTATGCATTACTGTCACCATTGACCTTCTATGTACCTAATACAACTCCAGTGCCAGCTCCATGCATGCTCACCCTACCTCTGACATATGTGTACAGCAGTGTGCGTGAAGGGGTTATGATAGTTTAAAGAGCCATAAGATATTGCTGCAGTTAATACTTGAACATGTTATCTACTTATAGTTCTAACCTATTCTGTCCTACCAAATGTAATTATCAAATAAAATTCTAAAAAAAGAAAAGCGCATCGAAAGCAAAACAAAAAAGAACAACATAAAGATAGTTTGATTAATGCATCTGTATCATAAGGTATAGGCCAGAAACCTTCTGTTTTTTCCCTGTGGGACTTGATTGCACTATGATTCATATTCTCCAGAGGCTTTCATAGCCTTAAATATGTCAAACAGGTATTACTGTAAATCAACAAAGTGCATTGTAAAGAAAAGGAATAAAACAAGTCAGCACTTTCAGCGGGATATAATAGAATGCAAACAATCTAAGAATCCTTTTTTACTTTATATTAAACCAAAAACTACATTTGATTGAGCATTATTGAACTAAAATATAACGTACTTAAATAGATATAGTATCATAATATTAATAACACAGGTCAACAAAAAAAATTTTTTTTTCTGGTGCCCAAAATATTTTAATGAATTTGGGGTATTTTTGGGGTGCTGATTCTGAATATGCTATCAGTTTTGCCAGATTGGCTCAAGTTTTTGAGATTTTTGGTATCTTATTTATAGCACTTGTTGGTAAATGCGACGCATCATCTCATTAATTTCTTTGGATTAGTACTTGAACTGAGCAGTTCTCAATATAGTTTTGTGTTAATTAGTGTTCTAAAAGTTTGTTCATAGCTTGATTTTTGCACTAACTTTATGTTTGTTGTCTGTTGTCCAGTGAAAAGCATGAACTCATCAAAAAGAAGTTGTCTTAACGATCCAGACTCATTCTGTTACATTTGTGGTGAATATACACTGACAAAACATAGAAGAAACATAACAGACTTCGTTAAAAAAGTAGCAAAAAACGTCTTTTTTTAACACATTTTACGAAAAATCTCAAAAACTTGAGCCAATCTGGCAAAACTGATGACATATTCAGAATCAGCACCCCAAAGTTACCCTAAATTCAATGAAATATCTTTGGCACCAAAAATGCTGTTGACCAGTGTAATAATTTACATGTTAATATAATTTTCTAATAATAATAATAATAATAATAAAAAAATTCCAATCTCATTTTAGGCAACTGGAACTGGTATTAGTTATAGTGAATACTGAAATGTTTGAGTAGATGAACTTAGGCTGGTTTCACACTGCGGTCAGATCAGGTCAGATCAGGTCAGGTTTTGTGTGCCAAAACCAGGAGTGACTCCAAAACCTATAATCTTTCTCTGCAAGTTCCTCTCCTGCTTTTGGAACACAAAACCTGACTTGATCTGACCTGATCTGACCTGATCTGACCGCAGTGTGAAACCAGCCTAAGTTAAAACTCATTGCATTAACAAAACAAAATACCTTACAATCCTAGCACAACATTTATTATGTGTTTTAGAAGTTTTAGACACTTTTCCACGACTTGTTAATAGGAAGCGATGTTCCTTACCAAAGAAGGTATGGCCGATGTAATAATTGGCATCAGGCATAAGTGATTGAAAGTTGGCACTGATCTATGCCTGATTAATTTCCACTTCTTTACACTGGTCTAATTTGTTGAGCCAAAAGTTGATGGGGTAAAAGTTAAGGGTGTCTACTGGAGAGAGGACACAGTACAGGGATGACGAAACCTGGCTCTTTAAGTGGTGCAACTCTGTTGATGTGCGTTACTTTCTTATACTGGCAGATAAACCATCTGGTCTTCATGACACATGAATTATAATTAATACTGCTGCTGTCCTGGTTATGTATAATAGTTTTTAATTTTATAAAAGAAAATTGCACTTGTGAAATGAAAAGAAGTTTGTTTTGATAATGTTAAACAATGAAGCCCATTTTGACCATTTCTCCCTCTCTGACCTGATCTGCATGGGGTCAACACAAGCAGAAAATTGTTGATTCTGCAGAAGTAGATGGTATCTACCTGGTCATACATTAGATTGTCAGCCATATCCTTTGCTAAAGCAGCACTCATTAGGGAAAACAGACTTTCATGTTATACCAATTACTCAATAGTTTTTTTAATAATTTTTTAAAAAAGATATTTTTGGTAATAAAAGATCACAGCCATGGAAGTCAAAAGAATTTTGGTTTGATATTTGTGAACAATGATGACGTTTCTGACAATTTTTCTTTTTCTGACTTGCACTCTGCACAAGTGGACACGTGTTGACTTTCCAGTTGAGTGTAACGGGTTCTTCTGGTCAGACTTATGGTCGTCAAATACTTGCAATGCAAAAGCTTAAGTGATTAGGGATCAAAGATTTTCCTGATAATATGCTAGTTCCATCAATACAAAAATATCAATAATTTTTTTAAAAGATGGTAATTTTTTTTTAAAGAAAATGTACTTATGAAGTTCAAAGAATTTTGGTTTTTAAATGTTCAACAATTTTGCTCTTCCTCACAACCCAGATTCAGTCCCAATATTTTAATTTATTTTCATTCAAAATTAGAAAGAAGGTGAGTATGGGGTATTTAAAAATTGAGGCCTGAATAATGAAATATTTTGGTAAAAGAAGATGGTGGCTGCTCAGTTTATTTTCTCCACATGAGTAGGTGATGCCATTTTATGTGCTGATGGAGTGAGTTAGACCTATTTAATGTTTGCCAGGATGTTCTTATCTTATATTGTAACAGCACAGCTTGCACAATGCAACAGATTGGTAATCTGGCAGTGTGGAAAAAGATTCACCCATATGAGAAGCTTGCATATACAACTCACCAGCAGCAGGGGTGGGCATGTTAATATTCCTGGGGGGCCACATGAGAGACCATGACTATTGTGGCAGGCTGAACCAAGAGGATGAAATTAATTTTACTCAATATTACTATTAACATTTTAATTATAGGCCATGTTCACACTCACCTGCGTTTTTGGCATTCTCTGCGTTTTTCTGCAGTTTTCCAAAAACGCAGGTGCGTTAACGCAGGGTGCTATTGAGTGTAGCTGCGTTTTTCAGCTCCATTTGTGTTTTTTTCCCCCAGTCCAAAAGACGCTGTATGCAGCGTTTTTTGGGTGTTGGAAAAAACCGCAGGGGTGGTTTTCCAAAAACGCATGCGTTTTTTTAACATGGGGCCCTATGGGAAACGCATGCGTTAACGCAGGACACCTATAGGCACCTGCATTAACGCATGCGTTAACCCTAGCGTTTTTGCCTGCGTTTTTGGCCAAAAAATGACTCAGTCCAAAAAAGTGTCAAATCCTTTCAGACACACAAGGGACACCTTTTGGCTCTTTTGGAAAAACGCAGGTGTTTTTTTTCCTGCTAAAAAAACGCAAATTGAGTGTGAACATGGCCATAGTTTTATTTTATATTGATATGAATTGTAGCACTTAGTATTGAGCGGATTTAGGTATGCTGACATCCCCCTATATACCATGTGAGTCCACACACAGTCAAATTCTCCTCTTTGTATCTGCTTTCAACTATGATTTTTATATTGCCCACACATGTTAATTGTCACCGGTGAGTTTGAACAAGCATAACATTCTTTTAACAAAGGTGTTTACCCACAATTTTGGAAACGTTCCAACCATTTTGTCTGACCGATTTTTGGGGTTTTGTGGGAAATCATGGCCAATTTGCATTTTTTTCCTCTGCTTTTTTTGTGTGTAGTTCCAAAAGACAAAGGAAACAACCTTGTTTATGACAAAGCATGCATAATTGCAACCATTTTTTTGGGAGAAATACTTCTTTTCTGAAACAATTTCAATTATTAATACTTTTGGTATGACCCCCATATATATACAGTATGTACCCACATAGCCCCCTAAATGCAATTTTAGCCTTCAGATATCCCCCATATAAAGCATGAGCCCTCAAATAGCCCCTTGCATATAGTATTAACCCCCTATATACACTAGAAGTTCCAAATAGCCCACCATAGACAATTTGAGTTCACACATAGTCCCTATGTAGAGGTTGGGCCATTTATATGGATTTATATGGATGCACCTAAATAAAATGTGAAATGGTTGGTGATATCAACTTCCTGTTTGCGGCATATTAGTATTTGGGAGGGGGAAAACGTTTCCAGATGGGTGGTAACATGGTAGCCATTTTGAAGTCACCCATTTTGGATCCAACTTTATTTTTTTGACACATCAAACTTACTGAGAAAGAAAAACAATGGTGTGCTTGGTTTCAATGCAACTTTATTTTTTCATGAGTTATTTTGAAGTTTTTGACCACTTAGAAAATGTATTCAAAGTGCTGCCTATTGTGTTGGATTGTCAATGCAACCCTCTTCTCCCACTCTTGACACACTGATAGCAACACCACAGAAGAAATGCTAGCACATGCTTCCAGTATTCGTTGTTTCAGATGCTGCACATCTCGCATCTTCGCAGCATAGACAATTGCCTTCAGATGAGTGATGAGGCAAACTTTTTTGTGAATGGTGAAGTTAACAAACAAAACCACCACTATTGGTCTGACACTAACCCACAATAGATAGATCCCTCCAAGACTGTTGGAACATAAATATTGATGGTATGGTGTGGTATATGGGGTACAAAGATAGTGGGGCCATTCTTCATCAATGGAAACCTCAATGCCACTGGATATCTGAAATTGCTACATCACGAAGCAATCACTGATCTCAGGCAGACCAGTCTAAGAAAACACTGCGGGCAGCTGGCTGAAGCGCTCAGCACAGTTCTTTCCTAGGCGCATTGCCCCCTGGGAATTACGAATATGAAAATAGAGTCTGTGGAGCCTCATTTAGGAGTCTCAACACAGGACTAGCCAGATATCCCTCCAGGGAAGGACCTAGCCATGGGGTGACTCTTTGAGGAGACCACTATAACCACCAATTGCTACATGACAAAGGAGCGACATTTTCATAAGGTTAACAGGAGGAAAATGGACCCTAAAATTTGATGATCAATTTCTGTATGCCGATACACCATATGTGGTTGAAAATTACTGTTTTGGCGCATGGTACGGCTCGGAAGGGAAGGAGTGACATTTAAAGTGGATCCTGAAATTTGTTGGACAAATTCTCCTGAGTACACCAATACCTCATATGTGGTGGAAAACGACTGTCTGGGAACACAGCAGGGCTCTGAAGGGAGGGAGTGACATTTTGGAACACAAATTTTGATGGCATGGTCTGTGGGTGTCAAGTCTTGTTTGGAGAGCCCTTGTGTGCCTAAATAGTGGAAACTCCCCACAAGTGACAACATTTTGAGTTCACTGCCACGGTGAGTCCTGGTGACTCAGTGTGTGAAATCACCACTCCCCTGTGGCAGTCTTTGACTGCCACGGGTGACCTTACTCACTGAGTCCCTGTGATCAGTGTGATTGCAGACTCTGCAGGGGGAGGACACTTGTTCTCTCCCTGCAGACTCTGCATGAAGGACTGTGGAGGGTTATGTGGGAGTAATAAAGATGGAGTTGAGATATGTTTGTTTTTTGTTCTAATAAAATTATTTTTTTCTGAGTGTTGTGTATTATGTACTATTTCTTAGAGATTCCTAATGACCGCATCTAACATTGGCCCAACATTATGAATCTCGGGCTTTGTACCATCTGCAATACAAAGCTGGCATTAACCCCTTTATTAAACAGTTTGCCACCGGCACCAGGGCAACAGGAAGAGTCGGGGTACAGCACCAGAAAATAGCATCTCTAAGGCTGCCTTCAGATTTGCAGATGCGTCCGCAGCGTTTTGTGGAGGCATCTGCAAGCATCTGCATGCAGACCGCAGCCCCTATGTTTATAATGGAGCGCACGGCGGTCTGCAGATGCTTGCAGACCGCCGTGCGCTCCCATTGCCTGCCATGAGTGATCTGTGCGCACCCAGAGACTGCAGCAAGGGATCACATATCCTCTTCATGCAGTCCCTGAGGTTACACTGATAGTGCACTGTATGACAATGATCTGCCAATCAGTGTAACCCAAGAGACTGCAGTAAGGGATAAAGTGTTCTCCTGTTGTGGTATCTGGCGTTACAGTGATGGTTAACTGTATGGCAATGATCTGCCATACAGTGCACAATCAGTGTGACAAACCCAAGTCACAGAGATCACATGATCTCTGAGGCTTGGGTCAGGTGACCATATCTTGCCATGGCAATGTCAGTTGCCATGGCAATGTTGGGTTATCATGGTGATTGGCCCACGGTAATGTCGTTATGATGGCCGACCACTGCAAGGATAGGTAAGAGACCCTGCACTCCCTCTTTCTGGAACCTAAGTGCTGTGATCGGTAATGTCCACAAAGATCGCTCTGCCCTGACTGTCACATCGCTCCTCCGCAGCCTCATCTCTATGCAGGTAGATGAGGCTGTGGATAAGCAGTAGGCAGTGGGCACAAGAGGGGCGGCGGTGTACACAGAAGGGGGATCAGAACTGGAGGGGAGTGGGAGGAGGAAGAGGGACAGCAGGCACAGAAGTGGGCTGAGGAGTGGGCAGAGGAGCGGGCACAGGAGTAGGTAGAGAAGTAGGCACAGGAGCAGGCATAGGAAGCAGAGAAGCGGGCACAGTGGGCCAAAGAGCAGGCACAGGAGGGGGGAGTGGACACACAAGGGAAGCGAAAGG
>JARQOC010000323.1:0-95103 GCA_033576535.1 Allobates femoralis
AACATAGTTGTTGATCAAGAATAAAAATAATCCTCTAAAATACAACTTGCCTAATAATTCTGCACAGTGTATATCACTGGGGAACAAGAAATTTGGTGCCTGAGATATACCGTATAACATATTTTTAGGTTAGTTTTTGTTGTTGATTTCAAATCTGTGATTATTTTTTTATCCATCAGCTCAAGTTAATGAGATTAATATACCCTATATACCGTATATTTTGGACTGTAAGTATAAGATGCTCCTAGGTTGTAGAGGCAAAAAATAGAAAAACATTATTTAAAGTAAAAAATGTGGTCATGACGCACTATGATGGGGGGTCTGTTGCTAACACCTTCACGCAGTCTGCATAGCGGTGAACGCGGCCGCTAGCAACCCGCTGTGTTCCCTGGACACCAGCTACACAGCGGGCTGCGGAGATTGCGATTTGCACCATGCACAGGGGAACGCAGCACGATTCAAGGGGAACTTAGAATCGTGCAAGTGTGACCCTGACCTTACTTTCTTCTTTAGTTCTTACATCTTGGTGGTATCATTCAACCTGCTCTTCACTAAGGGGCACATCACACACAACGATATCGCTAGCGATATCGCTGCAACGTCACAGGTTGTGTGACGTAACAGCGACCTCGCCAGCGATCTTGCTATGTGTGACACGTAGTAGCGATCAGGCCCCCGCTGTGAGATGACTCATCGTTACAAATTGTTCTGGACCATATTTTGGTCATTGCACTCTCGCTGGGCAACATGCGTCACTGTGTTTGATAGGGACAATGACCAACGATCTAAATACTACACCCGAAAGTGACAGGGTCCCAACGACTGCTGTATCATTGCTGCGTCGCTGGTGAGATCTGACTGTTTGACATCTCACCAGCGACCACATAGCGATGCTCCACCGATCCCGGCCAGGTCGGATCATTGTCGGGATCGCTGGTGGGTCGCTATGTGTAACGGGGCGATAATGGGTTTCCAAGGTTTTCTGGGAAATGATCCAAGTGGCTGTGGACATAATGCACTTTGATACTCATTGTAAAGCCAAGGTGACGAAAAGAAGATAGCATTCTTTCTACTAGTTCAGTTAAATTATCTGCTTTATAGTTCCCAAGAAAATTCTATACAAACATAGTGAAAGAAGACCATACATTTGCCTTAGCATCATTCAATGAATCTTGGAAGTATCGATCTTTTAGAAGTCCTCTGATTTAGGGTGGATTCACATTAGCATTCGGGACGCATCTGTAGAGACGCAGGTGGATACCCAAGCACACCTCCTGATGTCAGCACTGCGTGTATTCTGCGGATCCGTACTTATAGCAATCCCCAAAGAAAATCATTATAATCTGTTCGGAGAGAGAGAAAGAAAGAGAAATTTTTGATTCTGCTGAGAACTGTCTAAGAACATCTGTCTCACCCCAGGGCTATGGGGTACTCGGAACTAGGCTTTGGGAGCACATCCGAGGGAGTCACAGGGGTCGAGACCCGGATTCTGTGACCCTGGGGATTGGCTTTTCAAAAAGATGGGTGTTTTGGGGATAGGATTTAGGGGATTGGTGTCATGACGCCACCTGTGGTATCTGGCTATTTGGCCGGCGCTGCAGTATGGGACCTCCGGGCATGATGGACGGGCAGCTGAGGTGTTATCGCTCCCCACAAGTGGAGTGGTTCCCAGGAACAACCATAACAGTCTATGGCGATGGTAGGCCATTGGGGTGCAGGATTCAGGGTGCTGAATAACTGACAGACACACAGGCTGGTTTCCTTTACCTTTACTGTAGTGACAAACTTCAGGGTACAGTCCACAGTTGATGACAGGAATCCAAGTAGCCTGGAAACAAGATAGGGTTCTCCTCACCCGGCTAGTGTTGGCCACGAGACTTGGAATCTCCCGTCCTCTGGTTTTCGCTGCTGGTCCTAGAGAACTCCTGCAACCTCGAACCCCGGTGTCCGGTTCTCGCATTCTGCTTTGGGGTGAGCCGGTGACGGGTTTCCTCTCCCCAGGCCTACTCCTCTCCTCAGACCCTTGCTCATGGGTCCTTCACACTGGCTAGTGAGTATGCTCGGACGAGCCTGGCACTGCTCCAGTCCGCAGGATGTCTTCTACAGTCCTCCTAGGAACTGAACTTTATAGCTCCGCCTCCAGCCAGAATTTATAGGGGAGACTCTCCTAAACCCGGGTTAGAGCTCCCCTTCTGGTTTGGAGTCAGGAAGGTGTTGTGTGCGGTTGGATACCTGGTGTGGATATCCTACCTTGCTTCCAAGCACGACTCAACCCCCCGAGGGAGGTAAGGACATTGTGGCAACCGGACTCTGGGGTGTTACACATCCGTCATTTGCTTGGTTGATATTGTAATATATCCATTTTCAACAGCAAGCCTTGAACATTGTTGCAATAAACAACACTTTCCTCCAAGAAGAATGGCAGTAAATCCTTTTCTCTATTGTGATAGTATGTGATTTTGGTTTCCAGATGTAATAAATTCCTCTTTGCTAATCTAATATGCATAATACTTGCGAAGGTGACAGTAGGTTAGGGGGTGTGACATACTACTACAAAATTTTTGGACATACATGCAACAGTGCTGCATTTTTCCCTTTATTAATGTGACGATTTCTAACAATTATAATCATATTAGTTAGCAATTGCCCTAAAGCTAAAGACGACATTTCAATTGGGAGAACATAATAAGGGATTACCAAAAAAAAAAAATGAGAAAAGATTATTTCTTTTTTTTTATATCCAGACCTAGTTGTCTCAAGAGCTTAATGCATTCTTCTTCTTGTGTTGTTATCATTATATTTTGATGATTAAAGGTTGACTGTTGCTCGTAATAATGACATAATATTATAGGGTAATAATGCTTGTTCTATATTTAAATATAGAGTGTGTTTGGTACTAATAGTGGTCAATTGGACACAACTGTCACATTGATGCTCTTGTGTGTGAAAATCTCAATTTAATGGAGCAATATAATAAGTGTCATGGGATTCCTTGTTCCTTTGTCTTTAGATAATGTGTATTTCCTCGGGGCTCTGCTTAAAGAGATTCATCAGCTACTTTCTAGGCAACAAAGTGTGACTACAGCATAAAATATACCTAATCAAGCAACTCTCTAAACGAAATTTAATGTGGATCTGGCAACAAACTATGCCCTATTTTGGGGCAAGATATTACAAAAATATGGCTACTCTACTAGTCTAAATACCAAAAAAATATTGTGTTGCTTAGGTAATGGAGCTTTTTACATAATCAAATGGCCACATTACATTTTAATGCTGACACCATGAGGGAATATGCCCTTTATGTATTTTCAGAGTCAGTCAGGTTGTGAGGTAATTTCTTGGTACTATATGAAAGATGTTATGAGTAATGTAAACTGGTTTTTGAGCAGTAAAAATGTGGAGCAGCTGATTGGTTAAAGAGGGGGGGAGAGTGGGGGCGATATACCTATATAAGGTGACAGCTCCTGTCAGGAGCTGCCAGTTACCTCAGGAAGGTGAAGAAGCCCCGCCCTCCCGCCCCTGTTATTTTGGTTCATTTTTTGGTGATATTTTACATTTTTAGGTTTGGGTACATTGTCAGAGGATGGGTCACCCACATATTTGGAGGTAATTATTTAATGATTTATTTATTCAGTTATTTATTTAAGTATGGAGAATTTTTAAAAATTAATTTATTGGATTATTTATGTATTTTAATTTCATTATTAAACTTGACAAAGGTACCCGACCAATAAACAATTTTAACCCACATATTATTCTAGTCTTGTTCTTTTAATATATTATATTTATATATTTATTAGATTTTGTTGTAACAAATATGGGCATTATGACCTCATGTAGTGTACCAATGGTTAGGAATCTGTTGTATATTTCCACCAATGAACAATGGTGACAAAGCTGCTTTAGGCTAGGGTCACATAGATCTAATGTACAAGCCTACAGGACCTCGGACAGCGCACATACTATACGTACATTACGTATAGTATGCACACAGCTGTCAGTGGAGCCACGGCTTCATTCACATAATTGTACAGAGCCGACAGGAGCCGGCTTACTGTACATGAGTTTTTAACATATTACATGCCCACCTGAGTGGGCAGCATGTCTCTAGGTGGGTGGGCACCCCCTAGAGACATGAAGGTCACAATTATTATGAATATTAAAGCTTTTTTCACAGATTTTACAGTTTGCTCATCCCTGCAGCAGCAGGGATGAGCAAACTGTACGGTAACCGGATTGCTCCGGATTACACATCCGGAGCAATCTGGTTACCGGATTGCGGCTTCAGCAACACATTTTTCCTGAAAAATGTGTCTGAAGCTAATTGCGTTCACCGCATCCGGACCCTATGGGAACCTGATCCAGTACCTGATGGTACATATAGGTACCATCAAGTACCTGATCAGGTACCTGATCCGGTAAAAATGCCTCCAAACAGACAAAGGGAAAAACTGGATCCAGTAATGCATCCAATTACAGGATGCAGGCTTTCAAGTGTGGCCCTAGCCTAAGAATCTTTGCCCTTAAAGGAGCTGTATGGTCTTCTGGTAAAATTTTGCAGTCACTTTATGTGACAGCATTCTTCCGATTCTATACTGCACGTTGTCAGGATTCTCCAGAACCGCTGGCGCTAGTGAGCGGATAAATGACAGCAAGTGTGCAATTTGCATATTCGCTGCCATAGGCTGTGGTCACAGTTGCCATGCGTTTTTTTTAGTGATTTTACAAAACTCATGCATTTTTTCATGTCAGCATGAGTTTTGTAAGGTGTGTGATGGCTCCCTGCGTTTTTGGGTGCGTTTTTGAATCTGCACCTAAAAATAGTGCTTGTAGTATTTTTTGGAGCGTTTTGAAAAACGCATGCGTTTTTGTAGAAAACGCATGCATTTTTATAACATGGGTTCCTATGGGAAACGCATGCAAAAACGCATGTACAATTAGTACCTTTTAGTGCCATTCAAAAACGCATGCGTTTCCCATAGGAGCCCATGTTAAAAAAACGCATGCGTTTCCGGAAACGCATGCGTTTTTTTAACATGGGCTCCTATGGGAAACGCATGCGTTTTTGAATGGCACTAATTGTACATGCGTTTTTGCATGCGTTTCCCATAAGGACCCTTATTAAAAAACGCATGCGTTTTTGGATATGCTCCAAAAACGCATGGGACAGTCACACATGCTTTTTGGCTATTAGGGCATGCGTTTTTTTTAACATGGGGGCCTATGGGTGCGTTTTTTACATGCGTTTTTGAAAACGCAGGTCTCCAAAAACGCATGTGAAAAATGGTACTGTGACCCCAGCCATATTCTGACTTGGCCTACTCATCCTCGCTCAATTCATTTGTATTGAGTGAGGTCGAGGACATCTAGTTGGGTCCTCGTCGGGTTCCTCCGGAAACTGGATGAGGTCTCCATGCTTGGCAGCCTCCCCCTCGGGCTCCACTGTAGATTGGTCTGCAAGTTCTGTGGGGCCGTGGCTCTCACTGGTTACCGGGTGCTCGGTTTATGTTGCTACCAATATCCCCGGTTCCGTTCTGAGTCGGAGTTCTCTTTGCTCCTCCGCACGCCAGCTTATTTGCAGAAACAGCTCGGCACTCCAATGCCGGATAGTCCATTCAGTGGTTTCCTGGAGGCGGGTTTGCAGGTCCCGTAACACTGCTCCCTATAAGACGGTATCCTCTCCCTCAGTTTCAAGGGTGGCTACTCCTGGGTCAACGCGGTTGGCCACCAGGTCCTCCTCGACCTCTGGGATTACAGTTACAAGTTTGGGGACTGCCAGGTAACGGGTCCAAGGTCTCACCAGGTATCACGTTTTGACCTCCGGGCGCGCCCTATTTGATTTTTATAGTCCCGAACTGGTGCGGTCTGGTTCTCGACTCGACCCCTTAGTTGTTTGATAGCAAGGGGGGTGGGGAGACATTTTGGCATCTCTTGCATGGCCCTACTTCGGTTACAAGCCGAGGCATGCCCCTGGGACAGCACATAGTCTTTTACATAGTTAGGCCCAAATTTCAGAGAAATTTAGTAGGACAGTCTTTCGGGCCATTTCGGAGCCCGCCACTTCATTTCGTCAAACCTCAGCAGAGCGGAGGAGCAGGGCTTATCTTCACGCTCTTTTTCACCCAGTCTGTGACGCAGTTGAATTTCTGAGGCGCAGTAATGGGGGCCCGATTTTACAGTGCACAAACAGTTAATAAAGTCCAATTTTAGGCACACAGTGCACGGGATTCTGTTCGTGATGCCAGAAATGAGTCGGTCGACAGGGTAGCGGGGTACTCGTATACCGGGACTGATGGTTACTTCGATGGGGGATCACAGTTGGTCAGTTCCCGGTTCCGTGCACTGGACCCTCAATGGTGGGGATGATGGGGAATGAAGATGATGGATGGGGGAATGGTAATGTAACGCCATCTGTGGTACCTGGTATCATGGATGCCAGCGCTGCGGCCGGCCGCTGAGGTGATGGAGGTGCAGCTCAGAGTAGTACAGCTCCCCACAGGAGGAGCTTTACCTCAGGGCAGCGGGGGTAGATGAGGGGAGTAGAAGTCCTCACCTTTTGATGCTGTAGGAGCCCTCTGGGCAGTAGAGCAAATGAGGACAGACATCAGGTGAGCTCAAAAAGTTCTTTACAGTCTCCAGATGAAAAACAGGTACACCGTACAGTCTGGTTTACCGGGAACGAAGCCACAGATTTGAGGTAACTTAGCAGAGTCTGTCAATGGTACCCTCTTATAACTTTCGGGGTCTGTGTTCCTCTTTACTCTCATTAACCACTCTGAAGAGGTCCTTCACCATTCCCCTGGTCTGCTAGTATTAGGTACAGTTGGCTCCTTACCGATACGGACAAGAGTGAAAGCACATAAGCCTTCCACCACCGGAATTCGGTCCTTTCCCTAACATGTCCTGGACCTTCTTGGAACTGAGGAAGAGGTACAGTTTGTGGCGCTATGGCTCCCTTCTGTCGGTCCCACAGCTTGTTGGTTGAGGGATAGACCTCTGATTGCCTCGGCTCCGGTCTGCCGATGTTGACCCCATACTCCCCAGCCGGCTCCAATTGGTCCTGGATTGTCCCCTCCGTTTCGAGGTCACCCCTCTCCAAGGAGACGCCCTCCTGTCAAGAACACAGTCAGCCACATCCTCTCTGGCTGCCTTCCCAGCACTGTCTGATTAGAACTCTCTCAACTGTCACTCAAGTCTCCTGCTCTACTCTAGGCTCCACCCCTGGACCCACTGAATATACGGTCCCTATGCTAAGATGGGCTAGTGTATGGGTGCTTAGGACAGACTCTGTATGAAACCCCGTATCCATGGCTACGGAGGCACTACACCTTCTGTTTGGGGTCCAGTACCTCCCTGTGGCGCCTTCCCATGGGGCACCACAGATACGTTAGTGACATAGGACACATGACAGAGAGTATAAAAGGACAGTAGAAACATTTAGAAGACTGTTGGTGGGTGCCTGGCAAGAGATTTGGGAGTCTGTGAGGGTCAGAGAGTGAGAGAGAAGTGTCCAAGGGACTGGAGCCAGTGGGAGTTCGTCCGAAGACACGGGAGAGAAGAGACCTGACAGAGGAGTCGTGAAAGAGAAAGGGGTGCTCCCGAAGACAGAAGCGGTCCCAGGTGTTCATGTAGTGAATAATCCACACGGGAACACCCGCATCCATACCGAGTGAGACTGTGTGGAGGGACCAGGCCACAGTGTGGCGGGAACCGGGCCCCAGACTAGTGGAGAACAACCAGGCTCAGCTAGCAACCTGGTATCTCCAAGAGCCGCAGCCAAAACCGTGAAGACCAGCTAAAAAGTTGGCCACATACGGTCCAGGGGACTGAGAGAGAGAAGTTGCCCTGCAAAGGCCCGCGGCAACTGGCTTGGGGCTCTGTGTGAGCAAGGCGCAAGGCAGGGGAGCGAATCAAGTGCAGAGTGATTCGACCAGTTAAAGGATAGAGGACAGGGGTACTGGTTAAGTGCCAACACGTTTCCCTGGAGTAGCTGGATCCCTTCAGCTTGTTGTAACCTGGAACAACGAACTATAAGTAAAGACCTTGAGACTGCAACCCGCTGTGTTTGTGAACTTAATCATTGCGCCCTCAGCCCTGTGCTGTAACATCAGTACCAACTCACCCAGTACATCTGCTGCCCTAGGGTCAACCGTGCCTGTGGAGGGTTTACCACCTCAGCTGCATTGTCACCAACCCCAGAAGAACTGTATAGTGTTGAGCCCCAGGCCCTGGGGTACTCGGGTATCAGGCTCGGAGGGGTTTTCACGGGGATGTCACAGGTGGCAGCACCTGAGCCCGTGGCCTGTGTGATACCTTAATAAAGGGGTTTATGCACAGGGGATAAGAGTTATTGTCACGTGACGCCACCTGTAGTACCTGGTGAGGGATCACCAGCACTGCCACAGTCCTCTGGAGGGCGATGCTATCGCGGCAAGGATGGCAAAGCTCCCTACAGGTGGAGCTGGTCCTCCGAGGCAGTGAGTAGTAAAGGGGCAGCATGGAGTGGGACTTGTGGCCAGGGTAAGAAGCAGTATGGCAGTCTATAGGCAGGCTGCGGACGGAGAGGAATGACGCACACACTCTGAAGAAGTCTCTTTTACCTTTTACTGATGGTATGCACAGGTAAAGATGTCCAGAGCACTGTTGGGTGACCAGGTGCACAGTGAGTCTCCACAGCAAGTGGGTATAAGGCCTCCTCAGGTTCCCTGCTATTGCTGAAGCCCTGTCTGTATGCAACATGACTGGCCTCCTCACTTTCTCTGGTCCTCTCTCTCCTCTTGCGCGGTCCATGGGTTACCCTCGCTGATCACTGCTGTGTGATTCCACACTATGGTGTCTGGCTCCCTCTTTCTGGGTACGCAGGGGAACCAGGTGACTGAAGTCTTCACGGTGTTATTGGGTTTTCTGCAGTCCTAAAGTGTTCCTGCATGTGCGGCTCCCCGAAGTCTGATACATCTTGGGTGAACTTCCACTAGTTCCTCTGTTCCCTTGGCTAAGCTCCGTGGCTTCTGTCCCCTCTCCTAGGCTTGGCTCAACGTAGAAGGACCACTACGGGTCACTGGTTCGGGCCTAAGCGTGGCACCGATCACCAGGATGTCTTCGCAGCTCTCCTAGCATATGCACACTCTGACTAACTCCTCCCCCAGCAGCAGTATTTACAGGGGACCTCACCTAAAGTCAGTGAGTCTGGCTCCCCCTACTGTGCCGGGGGAAGGTGTTGCATGTAGTAGGTACCTGCTGTGGAAACCCAGCTGTGCATGGAGGGCTGTGCCTACCTGCATGAGCAGGGCGCCACATACCCCCCTAGTTAACATCAGTACTCCTGGACTGAGCATTTTTGTTTTTAAACAAAAGGAATAACAATAATTAACAATAATAACAGGTAACATATTTACAGAGTCTCAAAATATAAAAATTTACAAAAACTACTGAAAAAGATGGTAGAAAATGAAAACGGGTAAGTCCATACGGTGCTAGTCCATTCACCGCATACTTTGAAAAACAAAAGGAAGTTTGTTGTCACACCAGTCCAGTGACCATGGTCCTTTTTAATTGTAATCCGGGGAAAAGTTCAAAGGGAAAGGTTCAGTTCACAAGAGTCTATTCGGTAAAGTCTCTGTACTCTCCGTGTAAGAAAATGGGAAAAGCCTTTCAAAACTCCACATTTTCAATAAACACATTTCCCTATGGGGGTCTCTGCTTAGGAGACCTGGTACCTCCACACCCCAGGCACTTTCTGTTCCCAACTTAATGTGCATGGGGCTGGGCCCAGTTCCTCCACCCTTCTGTACACTACTATGTACACTGCTATTCACATGTTACTGCTGCCATTTATTCTACCTCTGATCTTTTTACCGTGCCCACTCTCCATACCTAGACGGAGGTTGACCTTGTGTGCTCCTATGTGACTTGCGCACTACAGGTATTTCTGTCTCAGGTGAGGTTTATAGTGAAGGGTATAGTGCAGGTATGTCAGGTAAGCGTCTGCATGGCCTTAGTCTCATTATAGAGCTAGCAGGTGTACCGATTGCAGCATCCTCAGATTTTCTAGCAATGGGTATTTCTTCCTGATTCCTTTGTACCACTTCTTGGGGCTGGTAGAAATTCAGTAATGGCACTAAGATGGCTCCATCCTGCTGAGGCCAATCTTCCAGGAAATCGCCTAGAATTGTTGAGACTACCTTCTCCTTTAAGTTTTCACTGGGACTGCATTCTTTTTCATGTTCTGATTGTTCTTTTTGCAATGTTGGGGGATTCTGGTTTTCCCATTCAGTTGGACACTTTTTTATATGGTTTCTTGACACTGTGTGAGTGGTTTTTCCTCCATTCTTACTAATGAGACACACTTTGTCATTGTCATATCCGGAATCTAGCAGAACATAGGGTTCTTGTTCTCACTGGTCATCCAATTTATGTTGGATTCTCTTCCTCTTCAAAACAATACTTCCTGGTACAATAGGTTCTGCTGGAGCATGTTTGTTATAGTCCCTTTCTTGTTTTTCATGGGCTTTCTCCAGGTTGTCGTCAACCTTCTTGAACCTTTTTGTATTGTTCGAGGCGGTTTTCATTCCAATTGGGTATTGAGTCATCTGCTTTGGGATCAACTACTCCGAGTTCCAAGTCTATGAGTAACTTTCCTGTATGGGCTCTCATCAGGTAAGCTGGTGTACAATTAGTAGAGCTTACTGGAATGTGGTTGTACATATCAACCAAGTCTGGTAGTTTCTCTGGCCATTTCTTTTAAGGATAAGATCTTCAACATGTCAATGATGATATTGTTCATTTTCTCACATAATACATTGGTTTGGGGATGATATGGGGTCGTCCTAATCTTCTTACACCCATACATGTGGCAGAACTCTTGGAAGATCTCTGCTTCAAAAGCTGAATCTTGGTCTGTTAGGATCTGCTCTGGATAACCTAATGGTCTGCAGAAAACATTTTGGAATGTTCTGGCAACGGTGGCAGCTGTCAAGTCTTTCACAGGGGCAACCATCAGAAATCTCGAGTAATGGTCTACCATGGTCAACGCGTCTGTGTAGCCAGATCTACTTGGAGTCAGTTTTACGTGGTCCAGGGCTACAATTTCCAGGGGCTGCTTCGTCACTATGGTCTGGAGCGGTGCTTTCTGGCTCTGTAAGTCTTTTCTTCTAAGGCTGCAGAGTCCACAATTCTTACACCACCTCTCAATGGATACACGCATGCCTACCCAAAAGAAACCTATCTTTCAGTAGCATCTCCAGCTTCTTCCACCCAAAATGACCAGTTTAGTTGTGGTTGTGGTAGGCATTCAACACCATCTGTACTTCTGACTTTGGCATGATGATTTGCCACACCATCTCGTGGGTCGTCGGGTTTATGTGTCTTCGGCAGAGCTTCTCCTGCTAAATGAACAGCTTGCGCCTCTCGTTACACAAATGTTTGGCTTCTCGTTGAGAATTTTCTGGCAGCTTCACTGACTCCTGGGTTGTCAGTCTCTTTATCCAGCCGACAGTCGGGTCATTGTCTTGCACATCCTTCCAACCAAAGTGTGGCAACGGGTTCACCATTCATACAGGAGGGTCTTTATGGGTCTTCTTACTCTGAGTTACTCTTAACTGATGGAATGCAGGTAACTCCACTTCTTCTAGCTCATCTTCATCCACGCCCACGTCTGACAGGTGAGGCATTCTGGACAAGGCATCCGCATTTCCATTTTGGTGCCCAGCCCGTTGCTTGATGGTGAACTGGTAGTTGGACAGTCTGGCCATCCATCTCTGCTCCATGGCCCCCAACTTTGCAGTCTCCAGTGGGGTCAGCGGATTGTTATCCGTGTAGGCTGTGAACTTCCTGGATGCCAGGTAGTGCTTAAACCTTTCTGTGACGGCCCAGACCAAGGCCAGGAATTCCAACTTGAAGGAACTGTAGTTGTCTGAGTTCCTCTCTGTGGGGCTCAGCTTCCTACTGACATAGACAATCACTTTTTCTTTGCCCTCTTGCCTCTGAGAAAGGACGGCTTCTATTCCCACATTGCTGGCATCCGTGTACAGCAGGAATGGAAGTTGTAGTCCGGGTAAGCAAGGATTTCTTCTCCTGTCAGGGCTTCCTTCATCGTCTGGAACAATTCCTCTTGTTCCTTGCCCCACTCCCACGGAGAATCCTTAGACTTGCCCTTCTTGGGCTGGCCGACTAAGAGGGAGCAGCCTTCTTGGTGTACTCCTTTATGAACCTCCTATACTAGCCCACCAGTCCCAGGAATTGACGTACTTCCTTCAGGGTCTTGGGTTCTGGCCACTCCTTGATAGCTGTCACCTTGTCTGGATCAGGAGCCACGCCTTCGGCACTGACTATGTGTCCCTGGTACTGTACTCTTGGCTTTAACAGGTGGCATTTTTATGGTTTCAGCTTCATCCTGTATTCGGCCAGAGCTTCAAACACCTCTGCTAGATGAGATACGTGTTACTCATAGGTCTTAGAGTACACGATCACGTCATCCAAGTAGAGCAGTACCGTCTCAATGTTCTTTTTCCCCAAGCAACTCTCCATTAACCTCTGGAAGGTTCCGGGTGCACTACATAGTCCAAATGGCATGCTGTTAAATTCACAAAGGGCCATAGGTGTTGTGAATGCCGTCTTCTTGCAGTCTTCCTCTGCTACGGACACCTGTCAATACCTGCTAGTGAGATCTAAGGTGGAAAACTAATTGGCGGACTTCAATGCAGCTAAGGATTCCTTTATAAGAGGTAACGGGTAAGCATCCTTGTGTGTTTTGCGGTTTGTCTATAGTCTACACACATTCTCATACTGCTATCTGTCTTCCTGACTAGGACTAATGGGGCTGCCAGGGACTACAGCTATCTCATATAACCCCTGCGTCCTTCATGTCCTGTACTATTTCCTTGGCTTTCTGATAATGTGCAGGTGGAATAGGCCTGTACCGCTCTTTGATTGGTGGATGTGTACCTGTGGGGATATGATGTTGCACCCCTTTTATCGTACCAAAGTCAAGTGAATGCTTACTAAAGACTTGTTCAAATTCTTTGACTATCCGGTAAACATCTTGCTTTTCGTACACAGGAGTGGTGTCAGTCCCTACATGGAGTTGCTGGTACCACTCCTCCAGTGGCCCTTTTGTATCATCAGGTTTTGCCCCTTTGGTATGGGATAAGGGTCCCACTGCTTGGATCTCGTTGTTGGTTACTGTGTACAATTTAGCAACGGTTGCATACCTGGGTAACTTAACCTCTTCACTGCCACAGTTTAAGATGCGAACTGGTACTCTCCCATTGTGTATATCAACCACCCCCCTGGCTGTCAAGAGTGTAGGCCTGTGCTCTGTGATGATGGGCTCCACTAATGCCTGGTAGTCCTGCCCTCTCAGACCTATAGCTGCTCAACACCAAATCATCATTTCACTCATTCAGGGAATCACAATAGGAAATGGGTCTGTCACCCATGCAGTACCAATTTCGTCTGTGAAATTGTTACCTGTTGATGGTGCAGGAGGGCTCTTATTTCATGCTGAAGGACCTTCCTTTGACCAGGTTTGGCAGTATATGCAATCTGTTGAAGCAAAGACAAAACTTCTCCCATGCAATTGCTAACAACATTTGTACCAAGTATTATATACGGGTCATTTGCATTACTTGCTTCTGCTACTACTAGGACCCCTTGGTTTTTCAATTCCACCCTCCCCACCTTTATTGGTACTTCTCTAACCCCCATTACAGTAATCGGTTCACCATTAGATGCGTTGAGGGTGAAGTCTATGGCAGGCTGTTTCAGTTCTGCATCAGCCCAGTACTTTTTGTAAAGGATATAAGGGAGGTGGTCACCTGTGACCCGGTGTCCAGCAGAGCAGGTGTCGGGATGCTATCCAGTACAATTGACAGGAACGGCCTCTGTCCGATGAAGGTCTTGTACCAGGTGGTTGGGCCCTATTGAGTTACTCCTGAGGTTGGCCCCGGCCCCCAGGGTCTGCCCATTTAAAGAACAGCTCCTGGCGATGTGGCCGGTTCGGTTACAGCGGCAGCAGATGGGCTCCCAGTGGAGCTGTAGTGGTCGGTGGTTCTCCCTCGGTACGCTGTGGCTTGCTTCGCTCTCATCCAGAGTACATCCTCTGGACTGTCAGCAAGTTGAATCAGCGGTTGAGGTCGGGGCTGTGATCTTGGCGCTGGCTGGGGACTCTGTTTGTGTTCCTGCTCAGCGTTCACTATGCTGTGCTCATGCTATTGTGCTGTGCTCGCACTATACAGCTCCAGGGAACTCTTTCAGTGCCTGTGCCACTCAGCTCCGGTCTATGCTCATTGTACTTGCACTCTTCAGTTGTGTTCGCACTACCAGCTCTGGTCCACTCCTGTGGTGCTTGCACCATCTTGCTTGGGTCCTTTCCAGCCAGTATCCGATGTTTGGTATCTGATGACCTCTGTCTGGTGCCTGGAGCCATGTCCGATGTCCAGAATCTGATGACTGCTGCCTGGAGCCATGTCTGATGTCTGGAGCATGATGACTGCTGACTTGTGCTTGGAGCCATGTCCAATATCCAGAGCCTGTTGACTGCTGCATGGTGCCTGGAGCCATGACTGATGTCTGGAGTCTGATGACTGCTGCCTGGTGCCTGGAGCTACGTCCGTCTCTTGGACCCATTTCCATTGGATTTATTAAACAAAACCATAAGTCCGACACATCACAGTGACTCAGTAATTAGCACTGCAGCTCTGCAGCGCTGGAGTCCTGGATTGAAATCCTACCAAGGACAACATCTGCAAGGAATTTGTATGTTCTCCCTGTGTTTGCATGGGTTTCCTCCGGGTTCTCCAAAGACATACTGATAGGATATTTAGATTGTGAGCCACAATGGGGACAGAATTGTTGATGTATGTGAAGCTCTGTGGAATTAATAGCGCTATATAAGTGAATAAATAGAATTATTATAATATTGTAAGTCTTGTACTTGGGTCCTGCATATGCACTTTTAGTGGGAACTGTGAGAACGTTCTTCGTTTTGGCACTAAATTGGCCTAGTAGGCTGCAGCTGGATACAGGCCTGTACTAAACTTAAACAAGACTAATATTGTACAAAGAACTTGATACTTGGGTACCTCCTTTATTGAGAGTGTGTGTGAAGGGAGAAGGGAGGGGAAAAGATTTACAGCAAAAATTGTTAGTCATTGTGCTGGTCCAGAGAGAAGCCCTGCTGTTCACCCACTGATTTACACCTGTTGGATAAAGTAAAAGTCTTCTTTAGCATTATCTAGTATCTGTTAGGTAAATTGTTCCAGCAGTTCTGGATACACTGGAGGGTGTCTTTGAGACAGCATATTGACTTTGGTTCTTCGGGTCGAGTGTATGTAGATTTTCTTGTGCAGAGCTCTGTGTGAAACTTTCACCATCTGCCTGCTCCCCAGCTGTGTCTCCCTTGTGCCGCATGCTTGTGATTTTAAAAGGGCTATTACGCCCTACACCTGGAAATATTTTCAGCCTATGGCTGACAAGAACATTGTATTTAAGGCACCTACCCCTGTTGGGAGGTGCCTGAGCAACGTGTTCAAACTTTAGAGATGTTGCTAGTTGTCAGGTCCCTATCCTGTATTCCTGTGCCCTGCACCTGCTACTCTGTACCTGCTGTCTTGTGCCTTCTACTGTGTCTCATCCTAGAGCCCTGCCTGCTACTGCTGTGCCTTGCCATATATAGGGTCGCACATGCCGTGCCATGACTTACTGCCACTGAGTTCTACCCCAACCAGCTTCTGCCATCCAGCTGAACCACCTATTCCAGAGACTCTGTCTGCTAGAGCCTCCCCCCTAATGTCAGCAGTCATGGCATTTAGACCCCCTGGGGCTGTGCCTGACCAGTATGTTGGTCAGATGTTGGACAGATAAGTTGGTGTGTGTAAAGTGGCCATTAGAGCCTCTGTATTTGAAAAATTAATTGAAAAAGGGTGTGTTCAAAATAATAGCAGTGTGGAGTTCAATTAGTGAGATCAATCATTCTGTGAAAAAACAGGTGTAACTCAGGTGACCCTTATTTAAGAGTAAAGCCAACATATGTTGTACATGCATTTCTCCTTGAAATCCTGAGAAATATGAATCTTTCGAGACATTGTTCAGAAGAACAGCACACTTTCATTAAAAAGTTGACTGGAGAAAGGTAAAATGTATAAAGAAGTGCAGACAATGATAGGCCATTCAGCTAAAATAATCTCCAATGCTTTCAAATGGAAAGCAAAACCTGAGACATGTGGAAGAAAACAGAAGATTACCATTCTTGTTCAAGAATTTTTATTGAGTTTAGTATTAATATCATTACAGTAGCATAAACATTTTTATACGTATATGTTTAAAACATTTAAGATCAATGTTAATAATCAGAATTTTAAACTAACAATAGTAAACTGTTATAAACAGATAGAATAAAGTAAGAAAGGAAGGGAGGGAAGAGGGGGAAGGAGAGATGAAGGAGGGAGTGGGGGGGAAGTTATTTCCATTTTAAGCGTTAGTTCAGTTCGTGTTCCACAACAAGATTGTTTGTATTTGTATGAAAGTAGTTGTTCCATGGTTTCCATTTTTTTGTATATCTTTTCTGTAAGTTGTTTCTTGTGGCATGAGTCCATTCGTAGGCGTTATGTGTCGCTATGGTGTCGATCAGAGAAGCAAAAGTTGGAGGAGTGGTTTCCTTCCATTTTTTTGTTATTAGGGTCTTGGCCGTTAGAAGAATGTGTACCACCAATGCTCTCGAGTGTGTGGGGACTTCGTTGATGTTTATCATTAGTAGTGCAAATTCCGGTGTCAGAATAATTTCAGTTTCTGCTATTTCGTTAATAAATATTTGAATTTTTCCCCAATAATCTTGGAGTAGGGGACAATCCCAGAACATATGTTCCATTGTTCCCAATTTATCGCAATTCCTCCAGCAGTTAGGAGATTGGTCCACGTCGAATTTGTGAATTTTTGTTGGGGTATAATACCATCTCGTAGCAGTTTTATAGAAGTTCTCAATAAGAGATGCGTTAGTTATGCTTTTGTAAATTATTTTGTGGGTCTGTTCCCAAGATTCCGGTTGGATTGTTGTTTGTAGTTCTTTGGCCCAAACTTCCATGGCCGGTGATATAGTCATTTTTGAGTCCTGGTTGAACTCCGAATATATGTGTCTTAGAGTCCAAAATAATTTTGTTTGTCTGAATCGTATTAACTGAGTTACATTGTGTGGTAGGTAGAGTTTATTGTTGATTTTGTCGAAGAGTGAATTTATTTTGTTCCAGTTTAGTAGTTCTTCTGTGGGTAATTTAAATTTATGTTGAAGCTGTGAAAAAGGCAGTAGCTTGTTTTCGTTGTCCAGTATGTCTGTCAAAGTTTTGATTCCTTTATCTATCCATGTTTGAGTCTTGATATTTGTATTGAATGCTGTAAGCGCGTTAATTGGGATCCATCTCGGAGGTATCTTTGGTTGGGTAGTTGATGTAATTGCTACTAGTGATCTCCATGCACGAATCGTAGCCTTGAGAATTGGTCCTTTTGGAAGTTTTTTGTTCTTATCGCAAAGGTACGCAAGTAGAGTCCACCTCAGATCTTCCATTTGTCTGTTAGTTTTTTCTAATTCTACCCATTTTGGTTTTTTGTTGTTATCCCACCATTTTTGGCTAAGTTTAACCATTGTGGAGTTGTAGTAGGCCGAGATGTTTGGGACTGCCAGTCCTCCTTTATTTCTGCTTTTTTGAATTGTTGTTAGAGAGACTCTTGGTTTTTTCCCTCCCCATATGAATTTAGAGAGCTGAGATTGTAATTTCTTGCACCAGGATTGTGTAAGATGTAGCGGGATCGATCTAAAAACATGTAATATTTTGGGTAGAATGAATAGCTTGTAGGCTTCAATTTTCCCTATCCAGGAGAGTTCGGTTTTGGAGATGTGGATGATGTCATTCTGAATTTTTTTGTATAATGACTGTAGATTTGTTTCATAGGTAGTATTGATAGATTTTGTTATGATTATGCCTAGATAGTTTAAATTATCGGCTTTCCAGTTAAAGGGTGTATTCAATTGTAGAGAGTTCATTGTCTGTTCATTCAAGTTAAAGTTTAGTACCTGAGTTTTTTCAATATTTATCTTATAACAAGAAATGTTTGCGAATTCTTGCATAGTTGCTAGTAGGTTTGGAATGGAAGATATTGGGTTGGTGAGTGTTAGAATAATATCATCTGCAAATAAGCATATTTTATAGTCAGTTTGGTTAATGTTTATTCCGGTTATATCTGGATTTGTCCTGATCTTCTGCGCAAGTGGTTCAATGAACATGTTAAATAAAGATGGGGAAAGTGGGCAACCCTGTCTCGTTCCATTTGACAGTGGGATCGGGTCAGAGAGGTGGTTGTTAGTGAGGATTCTTGCAGATGGGTTTACATAAAGGGCTTTAATTGTGTTTAAGATATTTCCTTGGAAGCCAAACTTTTGGAGTACCTCAAAAAGATAGTCCCATTGGACTCTGTCGAATGCCTTTTCGGCATCGACAGAGACCAGCACCGACTGATTATCTGTGGTTTCTGAGTTTGAAATCAAGTTTAGTATTCTCCTAGTGGCGTCTGTCGAGTTTCTATTTAGGGTGAATCCTACTTGATCATCTGAAATTAATTTTGGTAGTATGCGCTGTATTCTTGTATTGATAGTTTTTGCAATTATTTTCAAATCAGTATTTAACAGAGATATGGGTCTGAAGTTAGATACTAAGTCTTTTTCTCCTTTGTTCTTCGGAATGACTGATATTATGGCTTGTAGCATTTCTTGAGGAATCGTCTGTTTTATGTCTGTTAAAGAGTTTATTAATTTCGTTAGATAGGGTGTGAGTATGACTTCGTTATTCATATAATATTCTTTCTGTATCCCATCTGGTCCCGGTGATTTACATTTGCTTAGTGTGTTTATAGTTTGTGATATCTCATTTTCTGTATAAGGTAAGTTGAGGATGTTTAATTCTTCATCCGAGATTGATGGGAGTGAGATTTCGTCTAGGAATTTCCTAATATTTGGTAGCAAGGGTCTCGTTTCAGAGGCGTCATCTTTTAAGTTGTATAGGTTACGATAAAATTCTGCAAACGTTTTTGATATTTCTAGTGGGGTCTTTTTAATCTGGCCATCTCTATTTTTAATTTGATATATATTGGTTCTAGATCTGTGGATTTTAATAAGGTTTGCAAATGTTTTAGTTGGTTTATTAATGTTCGAGTAAAAGTTGGATTTATTTAGTCTAACAATTTTGTCGTAGTCGTGTGTAAGTAAGGATCTAAGTTCAGTTCTAAGTTTCAATAAATTCCGATGTTTTGCGTCCGTGGGGCTTGAGATGATATCTTCCTCTACAGACTTGATTTCTTGGCTAATTTTTTTTGTTTGACTTTGAATTAACTTCTTGTGTTGTGCATTAAGTTGGATCAGTGTACCTCTTATTACAGCTTTATGCGCTGTCCACAAAGTTGTGATGGATATGTCTTTAGTGTCGTTTGTTTTGAAATAGTTTTGCAGTTCTTCTTGTATTCTTTTTTTGTACTGGGGATGAGAGAATAGGTATGAGTTTGCTCTCCATGGAGAGTTATTATTAAAAGGTGGGTTGGTAGAAGTTTCAAACATTATGGGTGAGTGATCTGACCACGTTCTTTGTAGTATGTTAATCGATTTGATTTTATGTAGCGAATGTATATTTGTTAGGACTAGATCTATTCTTGAGAAAGTTTTGTGAACATTTGAGTAGTGGGTGAATTCTATTGAGGATGTGTGTAGGCATCTAAACACGTCAAAGAATTCTTCATTTTGGATAAGGCCATCTATCTGTGTGTTAATATTTCTGGATTTGTTAGATGAGTCTAGAAGGGGATTAGGTACCGCGTTAAAGTCACCAAAAACTAGGAGTGTGCCTTTCTGGTTTTCTTGGACTATTTTAAAGAAACGTTTTATGAATGTAGTTTGGCCATTGTTGGGAGCATAAATGTTCGCCAGTGTGTATATTGTATCATTTAGTTTACAAATTAGTATTATAAATCTGCCTTCACAATCTTTGATGGTGTTGATCTCTTCGATTTTTAATGAGTCTTTAATGACGATTGCGACTCCTGCTCTTTTTTTAGCGTTTGACGAGAGAAAAATGTGTGGGAATTTTTTATTGCTGAATTTTGGTTGTTTCCCTTCTGCGAACCTGGTTTCCTGTATTCCCGCTACGTCTATATGGTTTGAGTTTAGTTCTTTCCACACATGGAAACGTTTTTGTGGAGAGTTCAATCCATTGGCATTTACAGTCATAAATTTGATGTTCATTGCTGTAGGTAGTATTAATTTGTTGTGGAACGTTAGCACTATAGGTTGGGATAAAGGGAAGGTGGGGAGAGAGAAGGAAAAGAAAGAAGAGAGAACTAATTCAAAACCTGTTGAATTCAAGTCTTTTAGAACGGAAGTGTTCGATGAACAGTTGTAAGACTTCCTAATTGGGCTCGTGTTCGGGCCTTAGGTGCATTAAATTTTCAGACCTTTCTTGTTTTTGAAGGATGGTTTAGCCATTTATGTGTAGGTTTTTAAGTAACTTGAGTCCTGTCTCGGTGTCCTCTATTGTGACGTTCTTCTGTTTGTGTACGAATAAAATGCAGTTGGAGGGTCTTCCCCATCTGTAAATTATCTGATTTTTCTGCAAGATTTCTGTGATGGATTTCAGAGATCTTCTTTTTTGCATAGTATCTTTGGAAAAATCTGAAAAAATCTTGAGTTTTTCGTAAGGAGGAGGTAGTTGAGTATTTTGTCTGGTGTAGTTGTTAATTTTTTCTTTGGTCCGGTAAAAGGTGAATTTGACTATAACGTCTCGTGGAGTGTCGTCCGGTAGGCGTTGCGGTCTGGGTAATCTGTGTGCTCTCTCAATAGATGTTTCTATTTCTGGTAAGGAAGGATATAGTTTTTTGATAAGAGACGTGATATAAGAGATCAATTCCTGGGGTTTTACCGATTCCGGTATGCCTCTTATTTTTAGGTTTGACCTACGATCACGATCCTCCCTGTCAATTATTCTGTCTTTTAAAGTTTTTATTTCATTTTTCGCTTTTATTAGTTCTGTGTGTTGGGATTCCATTTCTTGTTTGAATTCTTCCATTTTTTTTTCATTCATATCCATCCTAGAGTTGATTGAGTTAATAGACGCTTTGACTTCTGAGAATTGTTCCTTAATTTCTGTTTTTAACGAGGAAAACAGTTTAAGGAAGAAGTCTCTGTCTGGGGGATGGTCAGAATCTGGGTCGGGAGTCGGACTTGTCTCTTCTTGTGTAACCTTTATTTTTTGTCTGGCTGGGCTCCTAATTTGCGCTTGACTCCCCTCATTTTCACTTTGTTTGGCTCTATTGTGGGCTGGTGAGCCAATTTCTTTTCTTTTTGCGCTAGTAATCGTAGGTTCAAAGATCATTAAGTCTTCTGAGACATCTATCCTTCCGGATTTTTTTGTGTCTTGGTTGGGTTTGTCTTTATTTTTTATAGTTTTGTTTGGGCTGTAAGCAGGAGCCAAGTTTTTGCTCTTAGTATTTGTATAGCTAGATTCCATTTTTTGTTCTAGTGAACTTCCTTTGGTTCTTAAAGACATGACTCTTTGTTGAAGAAGGTACTGTAAACAAAACTATCTAATTGAAATGGATAATTGTGTCAGAACAGTTCTATGTAATTATTATAGGTAGTGTCTCTTTAATTGGTGTAATGTCCTATGTCCTATGTCCTAATTCTGTGAAGCTGGGGTGCGCTGGGGACTCAATTGTCCCACTTGCTAGTAGTTCTCTTTCTGCTGAGTGGGCTTCTTTTGGGTTGTATTGGTTATGATTAGTTTTGGGGACTGTTTTCCTCCTAATTAGAAGTTTATTAATGGAGTGATTAATTCCTGAGTAGTGCTCTGCTAGGCTGTGAATACTATGTCCTTTGTTTATATCTGCTTCTATTCGTGTGTTATTCCTCACAGACACTTCTGTGTCTGATTCAGTGCTTATCTGCGAGTGACGTCACAGGGGGAGGTATTTCTTTGTGTGGCGTGGACTTCTTTCTCTATAAGATATCCCTCCGCCCGCCGCCCATTAGGAAAGTAGTTCCCGCTTATTCGCGCTGGTACAGTGCGTTCAGGGCCCGGGATCACCGCGGTAACAGCGGCGCTTCACTCACCAGGTATTCCTCTCTTGTCAGCCCGACTTCTGAGTTCCTCCAGCCTCCCCTTCGTTTCGTTCGGTGCCTGCGTGCACGTTCCACTTCTTGGGGTCAGAGCTGGCAGAACTACCGGGAGAAGCTGCGAGTTGCGGGTGTCCGGGCGCGCGGCGGCCGTCACCGGCGAGACCCAAGTCTCTTCTGTCTCTGCTCTCGGGTGTCCCGTATGGATGGAGCGCAGCCCCAGCTTTCCCTTGGGTCCAAGATGGCGCCGGCTCTGCAGCCGCTGGGGCAGAGCTGCCAGTTGTCACACTTTCTTCGTCTGTGTCCTTCTGTTCTGTCTGGAAATCACCCCGGAGGGGCCCGATATCTTCTTTTGTAGGTCCTGATAATTTGGTGGTCCTAGTGGCAATTATAGACCATAGGACCGTCGCTTTTCAAATCACGGCACCTGAGCTCCTGTAAAGATGTCTACATGGGGCTGCAGGCCACGCTCCTCTCGAAGATTACCATTCTAATGGATCGAAGAATAGCCAAAATGACAAAGGCTTAGCCAATAATCAGCTCCAGGATTATGAAAGACAGTCTCAAGTTACCTCTGAGTACTGTGTGAAACTAATCTATTAGCTAGAAGTCCCCGCAAAGTCCCACTGTTAAAAAAAAGACATGTACTGTAGCGGATATAATTTGCCAGAGAACACGTCAACTGGCCTGAAGAGAAATGGAGAAACATTTTGTGAACTGATGAAAGCAAAATTGTTCTTTTGGGATCCAAGAGCCACACACAGTTCGTCAGAGGACCCCAAACTCTGAATTCAAGCCACAATACATGAAGACAGTGAAGCATGGTGGTGCAAGCATGATAATGGCATGTTTCTCTTACTATTTTCCTAGGCCTATTTACCGCATACCAGGGATTATGGACCAGTTTGCATATATCAAAATACTTGAAGAGATCATGTTGTCTTATGCTGAAGAGGAAATGCACTTGAAATGGGTGTTTTAACAAGATATTGACCTATAACCAAATGAGCAAAATATTGATTGTAGCCCAACAAAATTGAGGTTATGGTGTGGCCAGCTCCGGACACTAATTCGATAAAACAGCTGCTGGGTGACATCAAAAATGATGTTTCTGAAGCAAAGCCACCATATGTAAACAAATGGTGGGATGAACTCAAAGCATCCTGTGCTGGAATAACAGTTGACATATGCCAGAAGTTGGTTGACTCTATGCAGTATAGATGTGAATCAGTTCTAAAAAACTGTGGTTATACAACAAAATATCAGATTAGTGGTTCACAGGAATGCTAAATCTTAAAAAAAATAAATACATATTTTGAGTTTGTAAAGGCAAATGCAAAGACTGCTATTTTTTTCAACAGCCCAATGTTCATTTCTTGCTATTTTCTGTAAAGTAGTTAAAAAATTATATATATTTCTCTTCATGTTTTGATTAAGAAAACAGTGTGCAATTGTCACGATCTCTTGTCTTTGTTATATATTGCTATGGGTGTGGTTGAGCTGTCAGTCTATTTTGTTCCCGTTATTCTCCATGCTGGGTATGGGGTGTTGAAGTTACGGCTGTTTTCACTTCCCTGTGGTTAGTCTACTATTTAAGTATGCTGGTTTCTGTATATGGTGTCAATTGTACACTTGCGTTTGCTGTGTAGACTTTGGTTTTTCCTTGCTCTGTTGCCTGACCCAATCTGACCTGGTTTATGTTTGCTTGATTTTCTGACCTTGCCTGTGACCTGATTACTGTTGAGCTTGCTCCCTGAATACTGCTTTGTCTTCCTGATTTTCCTGACTTCAGCTCATGTATTGACTCGCATCACATTACGATTGACCATAATTTTTTTCTTTTTTGTTTGCCCTCCTATGGATCCTTTACATACTCTGTGTGATCAGTTGGTGGATCTGACTCAGCTGAACCAGGATCTAACTTTGGAACAACACAAATTTGTATTCACAGACTCAACTATAGGACCAGATTTCTCATACTTTGACTGCCCTTCAGAATCCCCTCTTTTGACTGCTGTCATGATTTCTGAAACATCAGATGTTTTATTGAGCTCCCCAGAACCTGTTTTAGCACTCCCTGACAAATTCTCAGGGAAGAAAGACCAATTTAGAATCTTCAAGGAGAATTGTAAACTATTGTGTACTTTGCGCCCTCGGTCATAAGGGAATGAGTCACAGCGGATGGGAATGATCATACAATTCTGGCGGGGGTGGGGGCTCAGACTTGGGCATTTTCTCTATCTTAATGTGCCCCTCAACAGTTCTCTGTGGATGCCTTTTTGATGCGTTAGGACAGATCTATGATGAACCTGACAGGGTTTAGGTGGTATAGACAAAGATCGTGAACCTAACACAAGGGACCCAATTATAGTTCTGAGTTTCCTCAGTGGTCTGCTGAAGTCCTGTAGAATGACGCAGCCCTCAGATGTCAATTCAACAGGGGCCTTTAAGATTCTCTAATGGACGCACTGGCTCTACATGCTCCACCTGGTTGTTTGGTGGAGGCCATGCATCAGGATATCCACATGGTTCAGAGGATGCAGGATAGAAGCAAGGTTCGACAAGAGGTTCCATTTTGTCCCCCTGGTCCGGTCCGCTTACCTGAGACGGAACCTATGGAGGTTGAAGCAGCCAGCTCAAGGGTAACTGAGAGGAGACGCCGTCGGGAACTTGGACTTTGCCTCTATTGTGGTCACACTGGAGATTTCCTGAAAGATTGCTTGGCATGACCTCCTGGTCACGGAGGTCACCCATATTTGCAGGTACCCTTTTACTCCTCTGAAAATGTTGTTGTTGAAAGTGTTGTTGAATGCTGAACTTCTTTTTCAAAATCAACATATGTCAATATTCACCTTTTATTGATTGTGGATCTGTGGCTAATTTCATTGATTTGGGGCTGGTTTTGGAATTAGGAATAGGGACAGTCAAACTGCAGGGTCCCATTCAAATTGTGGCCATTTATAGAACACCATTGCTCAAGAATCTGATTCAGCTATTAATGGTAGTGATGGGCGAATCCTAAATTACTCGGAATCGCTTGACTCTAGAGAGTCCGAGCCCAGGACTCGCTACTCGTTGCGAGTCTAGCGAGTCCATTGTTAATGAATGGGGAAGCGAGTAATAGCGAGTAGTGTGAGATTTACAAATCGCAGATGTGTCTCGGAAGCTTCAGCCTGAAGCAATCCTAGTTTTGTCATTTATTTGCATTGCTCGTTTACTTTGTAAGTAATCGCTGACTCGCACAGATAAGATCCTGTCTTCTCTGTGTTCTGGCTGCCCCAGCTCCAGGGTCCTAGAGCCCGCCTGCTGCCTGATGTAGCAGTGCTGAGATTGTTCTCAGTCTGCTCATTCCCTGTGTACAGACATGAATGTCTGTGCACAGAGATGATGTAGCAGAGCTGAGATTGTTCTCAGTCTGCTCATTCCCTGTGCATAGAGATCTATATATATGCACAGGGGATGTAGCAGAGAGGACATCGCGTTTTGGATTGCGTCGGACGGAAGAGGATTTTTTTAATTAAAGATGGAGTCCCTAATGGCTTTTTTTTTTATTTCTAATAAAAAATTTTCTTTGTGTTGTGTTTTTTTAAAACAATTTAATAGAAATTCATGGCGGTCATGTCTAATATTGGCGTGACCGCCATAAATTTCGGGCTTAGGGCCAGCTGATAATACAAAGCTGGCCCTAACCCCTTTATTACCCAGCGTGCCACCGCTACCAGGGCCGCTGGAAGAGCGGGGTTCAGCGCCAGAGGATGGCGCATCAATGAACGCGCCATCGTCTGGGGCGGCTGCAGGCTGCAATTTGCAGCGGGGGGTGCCCAGAAAGCTTGGGCATCCCTGCGCTGCGGATTCCAGCCCCCAGCTGCTTAGCTGTACCTGGCTAGACATAGAAATTGCGCGGAGCCCCACGCATTTTTTTTAAATTATTTCATGAAATTCTGAGATTCTGACTCTGAGACTCTGACTCTGAAATTCATGAAATAATTTTAAAAAAATGCGTGGGGCTCCGCGCAATTTCTATGTCTAGCCAGGTACAGCTAAGCAGCTGGGGGCTGGAATCCGCAGCGCAGGGATGCCCAAGCTTTCTGGGCACCCCCCACTGCAAATTGCAGCCCGCAGCCGCCCCAGAAGATGGCGCGTTCATTGAAGCGCCATCCTCTGGCGCTGAACCCCGCTCTTCCAGCGGCCCTGGTGGCGGTAGCACGCTGGGTAATAAAGGGGTTAATACCAGCTTTGTTATACAAGCTGGTATTAAGCCCGAGATTCTTAATGTCAGGCCACATTTGACCCAGCCACTAAGAATCTCCAATAAAGGGTTAAAAAAACACAGAGAAAAATTTTTATTTGAAATAAAAAAAAAGCCATTAGGGACTCCATCTTTAATTAAAAAAATCCTCTTCCGTCCGACGTAGTCCAAAACGCGATGTCCTCTCTGCTCATCCCTGTGAATAGATAGATGTCTATGCACAGGGAATGAGCAGACTGAGAACAATCTCAGCACTGCTACATCATGTCTGTGAGCAGGCGGGCTCTAGGACCCAGGAGCTGCACAGAGAAGACAGCTGGACTCGGCTCGCAAAGAAACAGCAGTTACTTTGCGAGTTTCCCTGCTATCACTGGCACAGTAGCCAGTGATTACTCGCACGAGTCTAATGCTAGACAATGACAATCCTAGTTTTGTCAGCGTTTCTGACAAAACTAGGATTGATATTGATTTGCATTGGACTCGTGCGAGTAATCACTGGGAAACTCGCAGAGTACCGAGTCCTGCGAGTCCCTTACTACTCGCCGAGTAACGAGTCCTAGCGAGTAGATTCGCCCATCCCTAATTAATGGTGGAATTCACACTCAAAGTAGGGTCTCTTCATACGGGATTAATCTTCTGCTATGTTTTGGACAATTTACCTGCTGGAATGATGTTGGGTATTCAATGGCTGGGCATCCATAACTTGGTCATTAACTGATATCAAAAAGACATAGTCAAATGGGGTCCTTATTGTCTTGAAAAATGTCTTAAATTTGTACAAATTTTCTCCACTAGTCTGGAGGGTCTACCGGGGTACCTAAAAGACTTCGGACATTTTTCAGAAAAAGAGGCAGAGATTTACCTCCTCACCATCCCTATAACTGTGCAATTAACTTCATTCCTAATGCTAAATTACCTAAAGCTCGCTTGTAGGACTTGCCTGGTCCTGAGCGGACTGCTATGAATGTTTACTGTACATAAATAAAAGTTTACAGAAGGGTCATATTTGTCATTCCTCATCGCTTATAGCCACTAGATTCTCTTTTGTTAAAAAAAAGATGGAGGTCTCCCTCAATTTCCGAGAATTAAACAAAATATAATATAATATAATAAATAACGATTAAACATACTTATCCGCTTCCACTTATCCCCGATTTATATAATCAGCTTAATGGGGCCAAATGGTTTTCCAAACTTGATCTTAGAAGGGCAAATAATGTGATACATATTTGTGAGTGTGATGAGTGGAAGACGGCGTTTTAATGTCTGGATGTCTCTTTGAAAATCCTGTCATTGCCTTTTGGTTAAACTAATGCACCCACAGTCTTTCAGAATTTTATAAACAATAGTTTGTTTAATTATGTTGGGAGATTTATTTTGGTTTATTTGGATGATATTCTAATTTTCTCACCTGATCTGGATTCACATTATAAACATGTCTGTTTGGTTCTGCAAAAATTGATAAAAAAATTGTGTGCTTGCTAAATTAGAGAAATATATATTTTCTGTCTAAGAATTATTGTTCCTGAGGTTCTTTGTGTTGTCCTCTAGGTTTAAGATGGACCCTGAGAAAATTCAGGCCATAATTGATTGGGTTCAATCCAGCGACTTCAAGCCTCTGCAGTGCTTTTTGGGGTTACTATTACACTATTATTATTACACTATAACAGAAAATGGATTAAAGGATTTTTTTAGATAGTCAAGCCTATTATGGACCTCACTCGTAAGGGGGTGGATCTGACGGTTTGGTCACCAGAAGCGGTTGGGGCTTTTATAATTTAAAAAAAATGTTTTATGTCTGCCCCTGTTCTTCTTCAACCGGACCTCCAGAGGCCATTCATTGTGGAGGTAGATGCTTCTGCAGCCGGGGTGTGAGCTGTATTGTCTCAAGGTCTTAAGACTTTAACTAACCTGCGACCATATTCCTTTTTCTGTATAAAATATTCTTTTGCAGAAATAAATTATGATGTGAGTAATCAGGAGTGCTTTCTATCAAGTTAGATTTTGAAGAATGGCTCCTTCCAAAAAATGCCTCCATTCATCAAGTCACAAAAATCAAGCATATATTAAATCAGCCAGACGGTTAAACTCCTAGACAGACCAGATGGTCTTTACGTTTTTCAAAATGTAATTTTTCAATCACATTCAGACTTGGTTCTAAGAATGTGAGGGCTGACACTTTGTCTTATACCCTAGATTTTGTGTCTCTTCCAAAGCTTCTATCTTCCATTCTTCCTCAGGGTATTATTGTGCGAATGGTATCCTCAGAGCTGGAAGCAGAACTCCATGATGCTCAGTCATTGGGTTCTTCCATTACCCTTGAATACAAGTTGTTTGACCCTGTGTATCTAACATTACAAACTTTTGCAAAAATTCCATGATTGTGTGTTGAGTAAGTAACCCCAGTGACCCGAGTAAATTACCCCACCCCAGGGTCACTGCTACCGAGACGGCAGTTGCTAGATTCTTTTGGTAGGCTGCCATGCATAATGATATCAAATATTTAGTATCCTCTTGTGAAACTTACGCACGCGCCAAAGTACATCATTGTTAATTTGTCAGGGAGTTAGCTTCATTGCCACTTCCAGAAAGACCAAGGACTCCGTTGTCCATGGATTTTATCTCCGATTTGCCTCTGTCTGGGAATGACTGCTATTTGGTTGATAGGCAACTGATTCAGCAAACAAGCTCCCTTCGTTCCATTATCTGGGTTGCCCAATACTGAAACTCTCTCCAAACTGTTCATTGTTCATGTGGTAGGATTCCTCTAAATATTGTGTCTGATAGAAGGATACAATTCAACTTGTCCTCTTCCTCTGCTCATCAAATAGAAACCAAAAGGAGAACATCAAAAAAACTTACCAAGGAGCCAAACCTAATGCTAAATGCACACAAATGTTGGAAACCTTCATTATAAAGATGGATGCAGCGCAGGTACAAAATGCTGATGGAACAGCCGCTAACAACCTTCCAAAATGGAGGGGTTGGCTGCTAGAATATGACTTGCACACTAATAAGTCTCATGCTAGCAGCCGCCCCCTCCATTTTGCTGCACCCATCCTGTGTGCGCATTTAGTATTAGGTTAGGCTCCTTGGTAAATTTTTTCTTCTGCTGATCACCCTAAGGGTGCGTGCACACGATCAGGAAACACAGCGTTTTGGACACCGCGTCTTTGCGCTGCGTCCAAAACGCTGCGTAGTACAGTACAGGCATAGTGGATGGGATTTAAAGAAATCCCATCCTCACTATGCGTAGCCCACCCACAGCGTGTTTGGAGCTGCAGTGCGGGTTGCCGGGAGTCTGCTTCTCCGCAGCATGTTCATTTCATGCTGCGGAGTCAGAAGCGGCTCTCATCGGGTGACTGCAGGGAGAAGCCGCCCCGCACCCGCCGCACACGGTGAGTACAGGGCGGCTGCGGTCTCCCTGCGGCCACCCGCGGCTTCCCTCAGGTCCAGAGGAGCTGCGTCCAACACGCAGCTCCTCCGGACCGTGTGCACATACGCTAAAACTAACTGTCAGACAGAAAAGACAAATTAGTGTTTGAAACTAATGTTAAGGTGTTTACTAACTGATTATCAGGAGAACTAGTTATCATTTTTTCCTCTGGCTGAGTTTGCCTTTAACATTCCGGTAAATCAGTCCACGGGGACCTCAACCTCATTTTGGCAAGTTCTTCAGGATAAGTTCTCAGTTTCCTGGGGTAGAGCTAACCATACAAAGGCTTGGGGACATCTGGAGGGAGGTTCAAAAGAATATTGGAGTGGCTGAGCGTCGGCAGAAACAGAAGGCCGACAGGAGACGCTCATCTGGGGCTGCCTACAAGGTGGGAGATAAGATTTGGCTATCCTCTTGAAATTTTAAACTGAAGGTGGTGTCGGTGAGATTCTGGAGGTGGTCAATCCAGGTGCCTTCAGAAAGAAACTCCCTTAGTCTTTTCGTATTTCAAATGTGTTTCATAGGTCATTGTTGAAGGAGTGTATATCCACTGATCTGTCTCCCTTGGCCTCACTTCCTCCGGTGTCTATTGAGGGAGGCTTAGAATATGAGATGCAAAAGATCACTTATTCCCAAAAGGACCTGAATTGTATACAATACATGCTTTATTGGCAGGCATATGGACTTGAAAAAAGATCCTGGGCTCTGGCTCATTCTGATTTATTAGTCAGGGCCTTTCATTGGAGGTTTCTAGCCCCACCCCCCTTGAAGAGAGGGTACTGTCAAAATCTCCACACTATTCTTTGTTTTTGTTATACATTGATATGGGTGTGGTTGAGCTGTCAGTCTGTTTTGTTTGCGTTATTCTCCATGCTGACTATAGGGTGTTGAAGTCACGGCTGTTTTCACTTCCCTGTGGTTAGTCTACTATTTAAATATGCTGATTTCTGTATCTGGTGTCAATTGTACACTTGCATTTGCTGTGTAGACTCTGGTTCATCCATACTCTATTGTCTGACACAGTCTGACCTTGTTTATGTTTGCCCAATTTTCTGATCTCTTGCCTGTGACCTGATAACGCTTTTGCCTTCTCCCAGAATACTGCTTTATCCTCTTGGTTTACCTGACTTCGGCTCCTGTTTTGGACTACATCTTTGGCTAATCCTTTTAGTACTGCCTTCCTGTAACTGACCCGGGATTGTCTGATCACTCTTTTTATTGTTACTCTACACTCCCTGCATCTGTAGTTATTACGATAGTGACTTGCGTCACAGCGATGTTCCCAATGCATGGATATAAAAACTATTATAAAGATTTGGGGCTTAACTCAGGTTTTTGAATGCACTACTACTAGTTCGAACATAACTGTATTTGATGTGTATGTCCAGTCTAACAATCCTTAAAGGAGTTGTCCAGGCATTTTGTAGAATTTCTATGTATATCTAGGCTGCAAAATGTTGACAGATTGTAGTATACATCATGTCAACATTTTGCATAGTTACCCAGATATTACCTATTTGCGTCTGCCAGAGAACGACCAGGAAGCGTGTTTGTGTTGGAACCTGCATGTAAATGCAGAACTGGTCATTTACACCCAGACTTCTCCAAATATGCCCCCTACCCCAGTCTCAGTATGCCATGCCACCCTAAGACACCTACAGGCCCGCCTCAACCCCAAAAATGACCACCCACCCCCACTGCATACAGCAGTCCCCTCATCTGCTGACACAGTGTTTCGAATCCACAGATGTGTGAAGTGGATTGTGTCAGTGCAGGAGGGGACCGGTGAATGTAAAGCAGTATAGTGTGTGCACTCACCTAGTCCTTCATTGGCTGCGCTGTCAGTGGAGCTGAGGACCGCAGTCCCAGCTCTCTGTGCGAAGACAAGACTGGCTCCACTGCACAGAGAGGCAGTCCTGTCTATACCACAGCTGCTGGCTCCACTGCACACAGAGCCGGTCCTGTCTATACCACAGCTGCTGGCTCCACTGAATATAGAGCCGATTCTGTCTATACTGCAGCTGCCAGCTCTCTATGCCTTGCTCAGCTGCAGGAGATACAGAGAGGAGGAGCATCAGCTCCACTACACAGGGCGGGGCATAGAGATCCTGCGGTATAGGCAGGATCGGCTCTCTGTGCAGTGGAGCCAGCAGCTGCGGTATAGCCAGCACTAAAATCCCAATACATAGAAAAAATTAGTCCGGGAAATGTTTGGTCAACATTTTTTCTAAAATTTTTAGATAATAGTTTCAAATAAAATTAGATTATACTAGATAATATTATGGGAAATGTTGCCTGTGTTTTGCTCTATTTTAAAATGTTAGTGTTTCTTTAAATTACTTCAATGGGCTCAAATAAGTTGTTGCCTGTGAGGCTTTACAATAATTTACTGGGGACGGAACATTCTATCGTGATGTGGTATTTAATCTGTTATTACGTGGTTCGGGGCTGTGTTATTATCTAAGAACTTCATAAGGCTAAACACCAGGTTCTTTGTTATTTTTCGTCTTACATGCAAGCGGTACATGCTTTGACTATTCCTGTACAAAAATAAATAATGGCATTCTATGTTTAAGTCTGTTTCCTTTACTGTTTGTTTCGTATGTTTTTGCTATATACAATGACGTCAGTGACATTTATAAAAAGTTGCTTATGTATAATATGCCTTGAACTATTATGTTTCTGGACAGGTTGGTTAATTTGTAGTAGAATTAAGTTAAATATCAGACTCTGGGTGCCGCTCATTTTCTGGTTATAAAGTGTGTCTGGGCTCATCTAATGAAGCTACTTGGACTGTACCACTACATTTTTCCTACAGTTTTGAGTATAATATTATTGTATATCAGATCTCACATTATTTTTACAGTTTGTACGGAAAGTATTCAGACCCCTTTAAATTTTTCACTCTTCATTTCATTGCAGCCATTTGGTAAATTCAAAAAAGTTCATTTTTTTCTCATTAATGTACATTCTGCACCCCATCTTGACTTAAAAAAACAGAAATGTAGAAATATTTGCAAATTTATTAAAAAGAAAAACTGAAATATCACATGGACATAAGAAGTCAGACCCTTTGCTCATTATTGAGTAGAAGCACCCTTTTGAGCTAGTACAGCCATGACTCTCTTTGGGAATGATATAACAAGTTTTTCACACCTGGGGATCATCTGCCATTTTTCCTTGCAGATCCTCTCCAGTTCCGTCAGGTTGGATGGTGAACGTTGGTGAACAGCCATTTTGAGGTCTCTCCAGAGATGCTCAATTGGGTTTAGGTCAGGGCTCTGGTTGGGCCAGTCAAGAATGGTCACAGAGTTGTTCTGAAGCCACTCCTTTGTTAATTTAGCTGTGTGCTTAGAGTTTTTGTCTTGTTGGAAGGTGAACCTTCAGGCTGGCTTCATACTGCAGGATTTTCACTGATCAGTGTCCATCCAGTTTGTGTGCCAAAACCAGGAGTGTCTCCAAATCTCAGAACAGGTGTCAATATAGTTCTTCTCTGCAAGTTCCTCTCCTGGTTCCTCTCCTACTTTTGGCACACAAACTGGATGGACACTGATCAGTGAAAATCCTGCAGTGTGAAGCCAGCCTGAAAGTCTTAGGTCCAGTGCACTCTGGAAGAGGTTTTCATCCAGGATATCTCTGTACTTGGCCACATTCATGTTTCCTTCAAATGCAACAAGTCATCCTGTCCCTGCAGCTGAAAAACACCCCCATAGCATGATGGTGACACCACCATGTTTCACTGTTGGGATTGTATTGGGTAGGTGGTGAGCAGTGCCTTATTTTCTCCACATATACCACTTAGGGTGGCTTCACACTGCGGCATGATCCGGTACGGTTCTGTCCGGGAGGACCAAGACAGCTGCGGACCGGATCATCACACAGGACTGCAGGGGCTATTATGCCCTCCGGTCCTGTGTGCAGTGCACGCAGCTGCAGCCGCTGACAGGTCAGGACCACGGGCGCCGCGGTCCTGACCTGTCAGCGGCTGCAGCTGCGTGCGCTGCACACAGGACCGGAGGGCATAATGGGCCCCCAGTCCTGTGTGATGATCCGGTCCGCAGATGTCTGGGTCCTCCCGGACAGAACCGGACCGGAACATGCCGCAGTGTGAAGCGGCCCTTAGAATTATCACCAAAAAGTTCTATCTTCATCTCATCAGACCAGAGAATTTTTTTCTCAGCATCTGGGAGTCATTCATGTGTTTTCTTGTAAACTCTATGCTGGCTTTCATACATCTTGAACTGAAGAGAGGCAGGTGTGGGCCTTTCCAAACCAAGTCCTATTAGTTTAATTAAATAAGGCTAGACTCCAATGAAGGAGTAGAACAATCTTAAGGAGGATCACAAGGAAATGGACAGTATGTGACTTAAATATGAGTGTCTGAGCATAGGGTCTGAATACTTATGACCATGTGATATTTCAGTTTTTCTCTTTTTTTATAAATTTGCAAAAATCCCTACATTTCTATGTTTTCAGTCAAGATGGGGTGTACATTAATGAGAAAAAAATGAACTTTCTTGTATTTACCAAATGGCTGCAATGAAACAAAGAGTGAAAAATTTAAAGGGGTCTGAATACTTTCCGTACCCACTGTATGTACTTTTAAACTGCAAAATGCTGGTTAAAGGTTTTAATATATTTTAAAGGCAATCTCATAATAGATTCATGCTGCCCAAAAGACTGGCAGTGAGGCGCCCCAGGCCGTGGGGTACTCTTGGCCGGGCCGGTGCTGTCTCTCTGGGATAACGGTAGTCGTGACCCGGTCCTGTGGCCTGGGCTCAGTCCAAAAAGGAAGGGGTTGTATACAGGGGACGCCACCCAGGGTATATGGTCAGTGGGGACCACCGCTGCCGTATTCCTGCTGGGGGCGGTGACTTAGGGAAGCGGGTAGGGCTGAGTGTCCCCAGGGCAGGTGTAAATAGTCTATGTGTGAGATGCAGGGCAACAGGCGCAGAAATAACTGGAGTCCACAGCAGTAAACGTTTCCTTTACCTTTACTGGTCTGTTGTTACGGGAACAGTCCGGAGCACCAATTTAGATGTTACTGGGGACCCAGGTGGCCTGGAAGCAATCGGGGAATCCACCTAGCCGGGTGGGTTGGAGGCCTCCCTTCTGCGCTGTTTAGTGGCTCCTGCGGCTGCTTGCCCTCTCTCCTGCATGTGCCGTATGACAGGCAGCTCGAGTCCTGTTTCAGGGGTCGCTCCTCATTGGAAACCCCGGGCTCTAGTAAAGCTGCTTTGCCTCCTGACACTGTGGGGCTGGGAAATCTGGAATTCCCCACCTTCCATTATTGACTGCCGGGATGTGTGATCCTGCACAGTCTCGGACCCAGTGTCCATTTTATGCGCTTTCCTCTGAGACGAGCATGACACTCCTCATCTCCCTCAGGCTTTCCTCTCCTTCCTCCTCAGACTCACTCCATGGCTGTTCATACTAACTCCTCCTCCGGCCTGAACATTTATACATGAAAGCTCCCCTCAAGCCGGGTTCTAGAGCTCCCCCTTCGGGTTTGGAGACAGGAAAGTGTTGGATGCTGTGCCACCTGAATAGGGAACCCCCTATTTGCTTCCAGGCGTACCATCTGGATCCTGGGATACTACAGCAGCATGAGAGAAAACATGCCCTCAAAAGTTAGTTCTGGACTATGCATATCAGAATACTAGTCCAAATTAGTGGCTTCTAACCACCTTGCTCCCCACTGGAGGACACAGCCAGAAAAGGACCCTTGTGCAAGATCAATATAGGGGCCCCTTGCAGTTCAATATCTCACCATAATGAACAAATCTACCATTTTTGGAGGTAGAAATTGGCCCCTTAGCTCTTGAGCCCCTATTGGGGCTGCACAGATTGCACCAATGATATGTCTCCAGTTGCTCCTCATGACTGACAGATCTTTCCTTATGTGTGTGTATAGGGAGAGACCAGTCAGTCTAGAGGGCATTGCTTGGAGAAGTCATATGTGATGCACGGCCTCCATCCTTCTTTTCAAGGTGTTTTTTTTTTCTTTTTATTAAACACAGCATTTCAGAGTAAACCTTACTAGGCAGCCAGTCTCTTATTCCTTTCACCCATGGGTGCAGCATGAATCTGCTGTCAGATTTAACTACATGAATTATAATAAGTGTTTCATCAGATCATACTTGCATAAATAAAAGAGATGCTCATGTTCCATTTGTTGATGTCGCTCTAATGGATTCGATGTCTTGTTCTCTGACATGTTTGTAGTAACGAAATTCTTCCTAACAGAAACATCTCTACCACTTGACATTTTTGCCCTATTGTCCATGTGGAATCATAATTGGTACTTGTAGTGCAAATTTTTCCACTTGCTCCCTTGGAAACAGTACCCAAAGGCAAGTGAACTCATTCCTCAAAGTCACACACTTCCACCCTGGGGTGTAGTCACTGTACTTGCTAGATTAAGCACATGATAACCCTTCTCTAGGTATCTAGGGTTTTTCCTTCAAGTAAGCAATTACATATGTAGCAGAAATGTTATTTGCAAAAATGGGAATGGAGAAGATTGTCAAGGCACAGCAGCAGTGGGTACTCCTTATCTGTAATATTGGGTGTTTACAAGTATGGGGCTCAGTTTTTTTAAAATTTAACTGAATACTTATTGTACTCCTTATTTTAATTTAAAGGGAACCTGACCCCACAAACTGATCCCCCGCATCTTTATACCTGTCCCTGCACCCCCTCTTATCATTTCTAGCCATCCCTGTTGCAGAAAAAAATCAATTTTGTAAAGTAGAGAAGAGGTTATAATCTCCTAGTCCTGTGTGAGTTCTCTGTTTCTGAATAAGTCTCAAGGGCCCGTCACACAGGGAGATATCGCCGGCGATGTTGCCGGCAACTGAGGGGCGTGGTCAGGTTGCGGCGACATCGCCGGAGAGTTGCCTCGTGTGACAGGGCGATAATCAGGCGAAAAATCGCCTGAGTCACATCGCCAGGTTTCCCAACAATGTTGGGAAATCTGGCGATGTTGCTCAGGCGATCATGCAATGTTGCGGGCGATTCCGCCTATCTACAACATTGCGAGTTATCGCTCACTGGGTTGCTGGGCAACCCAGCGAGTGATAGCCGCGGCAACTAGCCGGCGACATCGCTGGTAAGTTGCTCCGTCTGACATCTCCCCGGCGATGTTGTCAGGGATGCGCGCTCCCGCGATCCCCGGCAACATCGCCGGCGATATGTCCCTGTGTGACGGTACCTTCAAAGGCAGGCCTGTCTGCTGCTCCCTTGTAATTATGCACGCGCCTCTCAGCTTGCTGCCTTGCTGAGAGCCTGGCCGCGTCATGAAGGGGGCGGGGCTACTGGTATGACACACTTTTAGCCCCACCCCTTCCATGACGCAGCCAGGCTCTCAGCACTGAAGCAAGTCCAGAGGGGCGTGCATAATTACACGGGAGCAGCAGACAGGCACGCCTTTTGAGACTTATTCAGAAACAGAGAACTCACACAGGACGAGGTGATTATAAACTTTTCTCTACTTTACAAAATCGATTTTTTTCTGCAAAAGGGATAGCTAGAAATGATAAGAGGGAGTGCAGGGACAGGTATAAAGATGCGGGGGGAATCAGTTTGTGGGATCAGGTTCCCTTTAACTGAGTCCTTTTAGTTTATTAAACTTTATATACGTTTTTGAACATATGTTCATTATATATCTATGTTATTGGTAGGCTAACAAAATTGAAATCCTGCAAAAATGCCCTTTAATGTTTTTTTGCTTCCTCACCTAAGAGAAATGTAAGAGAGCTTAGGGCTTTGCCTGTCTCACCCATCCCTGGAGAGCACGGTGTATACATGAAGGTGTTGAATTGTTGTACATTTATGCATAAAGTTGATAAGTGTAATTACTAGTGATGAGCGAGTACTAAAATGCTCGGGTGCTCGAAGCTCGGGCCGAGCATCCCAAGATACTCGTGTACTCGGCCCGAGCACCGAGTCCAATGTTATCCTATGGGAGACCAGAGTATTTTTGTGACATGACCCCTGGCAGCATGGAAAAAGCCTAAAAATGTCACAAAAGTATCAGAACAGTGCTGAAATGACATGGGAATAGCATGGGGAAGACCCCTGTAAGCATTTCAGACCCCAAGGTCACTGATGTCAACAATGTTGTCAGACTATTACGCCACTTTTACGGACTGTCGAGAAAACGTAACAAAATGAAACAAAAACGGGTTTTCATGGAAAAAATATTAAGGGCTCATACCCACTTGTGAGACAGAGTTGATGTATGTTAGTTTTTTGGATTATATCAAAGATTTTTTTTTTTTTTTAAATTGTCTGGCACTCCCATGCCCCTGGGAAGAGACGTAAATGAAGGCCTCTTTATATAATGTGCCCATTATAAGGAAGTGTGTGTTTTGTAGCATTGCCCTAGGGCAGGGAAGCCAAAAATTGGGAAGCACTTCAATGCCCCTAGATAGAGGAGTGCATGAGGGCCTTTTTTTAAAAATGTGGCCATTGTAAGCAAGTGGTTCTTTTTTACTATTGCCCTAGGCAGGGAAGCCAAAGGTTTGGAGGCACCAAGATGCCCCTGCATAGAGGCGTGCATGAGGGCTTTTTCAAAAAGTGTGCCCATTGTAAGCCAGTGTGTCTTTTTTAGTATTGCCCTAGGCAGGGAAGCCAAAGGTTTGGATGCACCAAGATGCCTCTGCATAGAGGCGTGCATGAGGGCTTTTTAAAAAAATGTGCCCATTGTAAGCCAGTGTGTCTTTTTTACTATTGCCCTAGGCAGGGAAGCCAAAGGTTTGGAGGCACCAAGATGCCCCTGCATAGAGGCGTGCATGAGGGCTTTTTCAAAAAATGTGGCCATTGTAAGCCAGTGTGTCTTTTTTAGTATTGCCCTAGGCAGGCAAGCCAAAGGTTTGGAGGCACCAAGATGCCCCTGCATAGAGGCGTGCATGAGGGCTTTTTAAAAAAATGTGCCCATTGTAAGCCAGTGTGTCTTTTTTACTATTGCCCTAGGCAGGGAAGCCAAAGGTTTGGAGGCACCAAGATGCCCCTGCATAGAGGCGTGCATGAGGGCTTTTTCAAAAAATGTGCCCATTGTAAGCCAGTGTGTCTTTTTTAGTATTGCCCTAGGCAGGGAAGCCAAAGGTTTGGAGGCACCAAGATGCCTCTGCATAGAGGCGTGCATGAGGGCTTTTTCAAAAAATGTGCCCATTGTAAGCCAGTGTGTCTTTTTTACTATTGCCCTAGGCAGGGAAGCCAAAGGTTTGGAGGCACCAAGACGCCACTGCATAGAGGCGTGCATGAGGGCTTTTTCAAAAAATGTGCCCATTGTAAGCCAGTGTGCCTTTTTTAGTATTGCCCTAGGCAGGGAAGCCAAAGGTTTGGAGGCACCAAGATGCCCCTGCATAAAGGCGTGCATGAGGGCTTTTTCAAAAAATGTGCCCATTGTAAGCCAGTGTGTCTTTTTTAGTTTTGCCCTAGGCAGAGAAGCCAAAATTTGAAATGGAGGAGACCCTCTAAATATTGTTCCAATTAAAAAGGAGCGGGTCTACTGTACTTTTAATGCCCATTCTGTTTTCATGGACCTAAACATTTCCCCCTAGGGGGTATACATGAAAGTACTGCCTAACATTTGAACGGTGAGGGTCATCATCATTATAAATATGATGTTAAAAAAATTATGTTTTCGTGGCATCATGAACCACGGTCGCACTGATCATATGATGGTGGCGGATGAGGAGAAGGAGGAGCAGAACAGCAAGTAACCAAAGTCATGAAGTGTGTACCCATGTGTGGGTGTGCGGAGGTGCATGGCAATTTACCGGCACAAATTTTAAATTATACTTTCATTTGGTGGTGTGTGGTTAAGTCGGGCCCAATACAACCCTTGATCATCTTGATCAGAGTCAGCCTGTCCGCCTTCATTTACCCTTTTTTGAGGCAGGAGGGGGTTGTAGCTCCAATTTGTATACGCCAAAACAATCAGTATACCCATCTCAGCGTTTGTGACTGACCGGTATACCTGCTGTAATGTAATCTCTAATCTGTCATCTCAGTGTCCAGCTAAAAACCATCTTTTGGACACCTTCATTTAGCTGTATACAGCCAGCACAACATTGAAAATGCGCAAGGCCGGTGGTACTGGACGTGATGGTGGTGCATACAGAGGCTGAGGCCATGTGCAAGCTGGAATTGCGCCACGACAAACGCCAACATTATCTCGCTCAACCTTTCTTGTCCCAATTTGTAGGGGACCGCAGCAGTACACCACTATTACACCAAGACCAGTGAACACAGGTTGTTAGTTGGATAGCGGATAATGCTTCCAGTCAGTTTTGCACCACCATAAGCAGCCTGTCTTGCACACGGTCAAGTGTGAGTAGCCGTGAGACTGGACCACACATTCCACACCCTGATCCTCCTTCCTCCCACCGTGCCGAGTGCCCGGACCCGGACATAACTGATCACACACTTGAACACTCTGAAGAGCTGTTCACTATCCATTCATAGATTCTGGCCTCTCGCCAGCTCCAGTTGAAGTGGGTCATGAGGAGATCGTATGTACTGATGCCCAAATATTTGATCAGCCACGGTCTCACGAAGGCAACAGTGGGAACGTGACTCAACAAGAGGTGGCCGATGATGAGACACAATTGCCAGAAAGTCAGGAGGAGGACCAGGGTGCGGAAGTGGAAGACGACGTGGTGGATGATCCAGTAACTGACCCAACCTTGCAGGAGGACATGCAGAGCGAGGACAGCAGTGCACAGGGGTAGTTCGGAGTAGCATCACAACAGGTCGGAAGAAGCAGGGTGGTGTCCGCAGGCAGAAGGCAGGCAACCGTTCCCCAGAACAACAACACGAGTGATGTTGCCAGTACAACTGCTAGGTCTTCCCAAGTCTGGCTGTTTTTTAAGGTGTCTGGAGATAATTAGAAAAAGGCCATTTGCAACACCTGCCATGCCAGCATCAGCAGGGAAAGCAAAACTAGCAGCCTGACCACTACCAGCATGATCAGGCACATGGCAGCAAAGCACCCGACTTTATGGGATGTACAGCAGAGTACAGGAGCATTGTCTGCGGGTGACACCGCAGCGTCTTCCACTGTTGTGCGTGCAAGCCAATCCCCTGTCCATACTGCTGGTGAAGATGCCTCCTGTCCTTCACCTGTACTTGCATAAGCAGAAGTAGCACCATCATCAGTCACGTCCTTGTCCCAGCGCCGCGTTCAGTTATCCATACCCCAATCTTTGGGACGCAGGCGCAAATATGCTGCCAACGCCGCACATGCCACAGTTCTAAATGCACACATTTCGCGACTGCTTGTGCTGTAAATGTTGCCTTTTAGGCTGGTGGAGACGGAAGCATTCCACAACCTGATGGTGGGGGCTGTCCCACGTTATTCGGTCCCTAGCCGACACTAATTTTCCTGGTGTGCCATCCCCGCATTACATAAGCACGTGCCACAAAACATCATACGTGCCCTTAACAATGCAGTTTCAGGCAAAGTCCACCTAACCACGGACACGTAAACACGTCAATCCTCTCTTGCTTTTTTAAGTAGAGTGCCAGGTTAAGCTCTGTATATAGTTATTCCTCCTTCCCTGGGCACCTACGCTTGCGGTTGAGCCAGACTTGTCCTATATATCAGTCTATTTTTGTCCAGGCTCCTGCACCTCTAGACAAATACATGGCCACCTCTGGCCTTTTTTCCTTCAGCGAAGATCAAACTTCTGAGATACTGTCCACCGTACGTGAGACAGACAATTTTCTAAACATCTCTAGTAAGCGGCCGTCACACGCTAAGATATCGCTTGCGATATTGTAAGCGATCACGTGCACGCGCGATCGCTTACAATATCGCTCACATCGCTGGTGAGATGTCACACAGACAGACTCACCAGTGATGTGGGCCAGCGAGATCGCTGGTTACTATGGTACACATCGGGTTACTAGGCGCCGCGCGTCGCATAGTAACCCGACGTGTACCATAGTTACCATCTCCCAGCATAGGCTCTGCCGCTGGGAGATCGTTCATCGTGGTGTTATACACCACGATGAGACAGATCGTGAAATCGCTCATCGCAAGATCTGAGCTCTGGACCTCAGATCACGATTTTGCGATTTCATCAATTCTCGCTCATCGTATATTGCCGTCACACGCAGAGACATCGTTCACGCGATGTTAAATCTGGCGCGTTCAAGCGATATCTTTCGCGATATCTTAGCGTGTGACGGCCGCTGTAAGATCAAATCCCAAGATCTTGAAAAAGAACTAAAAAAGCTAGCCTCCCTTGAACTACATGCCTACACACTAGCCCAGTACACCAAGGCGAAAAGGATTCCACGTGGCCTAAGAGTGGGACTGAGACCAACACTATTCAGTGACAATGATGAATATTGCAACCTCTTTGAAAATATACTAAACAAGTGCTCTTTTGACCTGATGGTCCTTACAATCAAGTATATACAGGAGGAAATTGAAAAGGTACATGACCAACTCCAAACCATTGAGAACCAGCTAAGCAACACTCTATCCTCTGCTGACCTGACCAGTCTTAAGAACAGAAGTGAAAAGATAATTCAAGAATTCACGAAAGATCTTAAGGCAAGAAAGCGCTGTAAGTTTCTACGGGACCAAGACGACTATTCTAAAAATCAGGTATACCGATGGCGTTACACCACCTTACCAGACAGACCCCGACCAAGATATGGCTCCTCCGGCTCGTCAGGCTCGGATGGAGGACGTGGAGGAGGCAAGGGTGGACGAGGCAAACCACGACAGCCTTTTTTCGGCCCACGACCAGACCCATCGAAACATCCAGCCCCTCCACGGGGAGATGCAACCGACGACGAGGAAGGAAACAACGCATACGGAGAGGGGGGCGCAGACGAAGGACCACCGAAGGACCAGAGAATACAGACACGCTCCCAGGTGAGACCAATCTCATTTTCAACATTTCCTCGTACTTTCTCTCACCTTCAGAGACAAGGGTCCTTCAGAAGGGACTCTCGTTCTGCCCCACCCCTGCATTCAATGCTTTTCGGGTCCAACAGGAACTTAACCGCTTTTACAGAACAATAAGGCTGAAAGCTCATTTCGGCAATGATAAGAGGACACCGAGCGTACCACTTCCAACTACCAGTGAAGATACTTCGAACTCTCTTTACCTTAAAGACCTGGGTCTCCGCTTGAAGAGTAATTTCCAAACACCAAAGAGCTCGCACCCAGTTGAAACGTATATTTCACTTGTTTCTAGATCTGTTAACAATTGTGTCAAAAACATAAACCAAGGTGATTTCCATCTCAAACGTAATTTAAGTAAGGAAGAAACAATGGCCCTCAATAGTCTGAAAAACAATAAACAAATAATTATAAAACCAGCCGACAAGGGGGGTGCCATTGTCATTCTAGATAGAAAATACTACATAGAGGAAATACAGGGTCAACTCGCTGATCTAGACACATATGAACCCATAGGCCACGATCCCACCTACAACATCAGGAGAAAGATAGAGAATCTAACCAATAAATACCTTTCCACGGGCACCATAGACAAAAAAATGGCAGAGTACCTTCACAATCAATATCCCATCACACCTGTGATATATACTTTACCAAAAATTCATAAGAAATGAATTCATGAAATAATTTTAAAAAAATGCGTGGGGCTCCGCGCAATTTCTATGTCTAGCCAGGTACAGCTAAGCAGCTGGGGGCTGGAATCCGCAGCGCAGGGATGCCCAAGCTTTCTGGGCACCCCCCGCTGCAAATTGCAGCCCGCAGCCGCCCCAGAAGATGGCGCGTTCATTGAAGCGCCATCCTCTGGCGCTGAACCCCGCTCTTCCAGCGGCCCTGGTGGCGGTGGCACACTGGCTAATAAAGAGGTTAGGGCCAGCTTTGTATTATCAGCTGGCCCTAAGCCCGAAATTTATGGCGGTCATGCCAATATTAGACATGACCGCCATGAACTTCTATTAAATTGTTTTAAAAAAAAACACAACACAGAGAAAAATTTTTATTAGAAATTAAAAAAAAAGCCATTAGGGACTCCATCTTTAATTAAAAAAATCCTCTTCCGTCCGACGTAGTCCAAAACGCGAAGTCCTCTCTGCTACATCCCTGTGCATAGATATAGATGTCTATGCACAGGGATGAGCAGACTGAGAACAATCGCAGCTCTGCTACATCATCTCTGTGAGAAGGCGGGATCTAGGACCCTGGAGCTGCGGCAGCCTGCACAGAGAAGACAGCTGGACTCGGCTCGCAAAGTAACAGCAGTTACTTTGCGAGTTTCCCAGCGATTACTTGCACAGTAATCAGACCAATTTATTAAGTCAATGGCAATCCTAGTTTTGTCAGAGTCTCTGACAAAACTAGGATTGATATTGATTTGCATTGGACTCGTTGCTGTGCGAGTAGTCACTGGGAAACTCGCAGAGTACCGAGTCCTGCGAGTCCCTTACTACTCGCCGAGTAACGAGTCCTAGCGAGTAGATTCGCCCATCCCTAGTGGAGTGGAAGATGCTGAAGGTCCGTTCCGCTAGGTATGAGGAGACCCAAGAGAGGGCAAGGTTGGTGATGCCGAGGGATTCCAGGATCTGGAGAAGAAGGGAGTGGTCAACCATGTAGTCAACCTCGTGGTTCAGTGGTTTCTTAAATACTACCCGGAGCTGTCTGATCTGCTCGTAAAAGTACGCCGCCTGTGTGCCCAATTTTAGAAAGTCACCTACTGCTTCAGCCGCCCTTGCCAGCTTTCAGCAGCGTTTGCACATTCCGTATCACAGACTGGTCTATGATGTCCCCACTACCCACGCATTGGAATTCCACACTGCACATGTTGGTCAGCATTTGTGAGAAGAAGAGGGCAGTTGTGGAGTACCAGCATCAACTAGGCCGTCGGTATATGGTTCAAACTCCACACATAAGACCTCAGGAGTGGACATGGATGTCCGACATATGTACCGTCCACCAAAACTTTGAGGACTTCACCAAGATGGTGAGGGGCGATGATGCCATAATTAGCTTCACCATCCCGCTTCTCTGTCTTCTAAAATGCTGTCTGCTCAAAATCAAAAACGATACATTGCAGGCGGAACACGATGAGTTGGAGCAATAAACCGTACGGGGTGATTACACACAGCACAGCCTCATCCCAACGTGCATTGGAGGACTATTACGAGGAGGAGGCGGATAAAGAAATGGAGCTACTTTCATGCGAAATTGACGGTAATACATGCACAACCATCTTACCGTCGGATGGCCAGAGGACAGGGGAGAGGAGGAGGATGATGAAGACAGCATGGTCAATCATCCTGTTGTTGAGGACCTGAAGTCTTGCCTGTTAACAGTGTTATGCACATGGCTGACTTTATGTGACCCTTCTGTTATCAACATCTAGGCGGACACTCATTACTGGTTGGTGACACTTTTAGATCAACGCTACAAGGAGAACTTTATTTCTCTTATACGGTGGCTCAAGTGGTTAGCACTGCAGCCTTTGCAGCTAATTGGCTTGAGGTCCTGGGTTCAATTCCCACCAAGGACACAAAGGACAACATCTGCAAGGAGTTTGTATGTTCTCCCCGTGTTTGTGTGGGTTTCCTGCGGGTACTCCGGTTTCCTCCCACATTGTAATGACATACTGATAGGATGTTTACATTGTGAGCTCCAAAAGAGAAAGCATTACTCATGTATGCAAAGTGCTATGGAATTAATAGCGCTATATAAATTAATAAATAAATAATAATAATTCCCAAGGCGGAGAGGTCTACAAAAATGCTGCAGTACCAGAAGGCCCTAGTTGCAGAATTAGTCAAAAAATTCACATCTGAAAACGCTTGCGACAGAGGTCGCGCTTTGGTGGACAACCAAGGTGTCCGGCAGAGAGAGGCACAAATCAAATCCAGCAGAGGTAGGGGAAAACTCTCAAAGATCTGGGACAGTTTTATTAGCCCCTCCCATAGCACAGGCCCTCTGGTGCAGGGTACTGTCACAAGGACTGCAAAGTTTGTAAAGATGCTGAAGGAGTACCTTGCCGATCATATGAAAGTGCTCCTAGATTCCTCTGTGCCTTCTAATTATTGGGTATCCAAACTGGACACGTGGCAGTAATTGTCCCTCTACGCCTTGGAAGTCCTGCCCTGCCGTTAGCGTTTTGTCAGAGCGTGTTTTTATTGCCGCAGGTGGAATCATTACAGATAAACGCACCCGCCTGTCAACTGAAAATGCTGACCAGTTGTTTTTGACATGGATACTGAGATTGAAGATTAAATTACAGCTGCTATACTGGTCAGACACAAACGCTGACATAAGTATACTCAGTGTTTTTGCGGATACAAATTGTAGCTACAACCACCTCCTGCCACACAAAAATGGTAAATGAATGCAGACAAGAGTTGGTTTGTAGCTGGACAGTGAGATTACCGATTAAAGCGTTTTAATCCCGGCAGTTTGAACGGTCAGACACAAACGCTCACGCGTATACCGTGTTTTGGCGTACACTACTTGGGGTTACAAAAAACTGCTGCGGCACAGAAATTTTAAATGAGTGCAGACAAGAGTATGTTTTTAGCACAAGGCTTTCGGTGTACCCTAATGTACGCTGCAGCAGACAGTAGCAGCACAGAGATGCAAATTTAGTGGAGACAAGAGTATGCTTTTAGCAAGACCCTAAGTTTTGAAATTAAGGCCCTGCAGGTGGACTAGTCAGACACAAATGCTGACTACAATAGCGTGTCTTTTGGCATATCCTAATTTACACTGCAACAGACTGTAGCAGCACTGAGATGCAAAATTAGTGCAGAGAAGATTTTTTTTAGCACAAGGCTTTTGGTGTACCCTAATTAACGCTGCAACCTACAGTAGCAGCAATTGGATGCAAAATTAGTGCAGAGAAGATTTTTTTTTTAACACAAGGCTTTTGGTGTACCCTAATTAACGCTGCAACCTACAGTTGCAGCAATTAGATGTAAAATTAGTGCAGAGAAGAGTTGTTTTTTAGCACAAGGCTTTTGGTGTACCCTAATTTGAGCTGAAACCTACTCCTGCCTATAGTGAGCTAAATAAATCCCTAAAAGCAAGGTTTTTGGGATGGATGACCTGGAAACCAGCCCCAGATGCGATGCAGGCTGGTATACTGGCACAGCGAAGTTTGGTATATACCTTGCCTCCCTGCCTGCCTGTATACTGCTCTAGTAGTCCTCAGAAGGACTGTTGTGCTAAATAGACTGGCAGCCCTGTGCCTACACTAGCTGAAAGGCCACAAATCTGTACCTCAATCAGCAGCAGCTCTCCCTACACTGACTGTCTAATGGCGCAGAGTGACGAGCACAGCGCGGTCAGGCCTTATAAAGACCTGATGACGCTGTGCGGCCAGCAAATCACTGTAATGCCACAACCAACATGGCTGTTCACTTGCGTGAAAAAAATGCATTGCACTCGGACCAGTGTTGCCCTATCAGGCAGGGCACACTGGCGCGAGTCCCCCACACCTAACTCGCACTGCGAGTCAGAATCGAGTGCAATCGCAGCATGCTGCTATTGCACGCGATTCTGAGGCGTGTGAGGGCAATGCAAGTGTATGGGGGCGAGAAAATCTCGCCCCCATACAGCACACTGTGCAAGTGTGCAGCCAAAAACGCTTTAAACTCGCCGGCTGTCAAAGCCGGCAAGTTTAATGTTCCCGCTTTGTGGGTACAGTAAGCTATCATCTTGTACCACTGTGACAGCAGAGGTACAAGATGTTTAGCTAAGACAATGATGATTGTAGTAAAATAATCTAGTCTAGGGTTATTTTACTGATTAACCCCATCAGCATCCTCTGGACCGCATGTGTGCGCCGAGGAGGCTGAGGCTTATGTTACTGCCTATGGAGAGCTGTCCCCTCTCATGGTGCTGAAGCCACAGCCGGCTTTCCGACAGTTCTTTTCAACCATTATACATAAAAATTAACCCCTTCACACACATGGTGTAATGACACCATGTCTGCAGAGAGTGAGGACACTCTCCACATACATGGTGTCACTACACCAGCTGCATATTAACCCCTTCAGCACTGGGTTTAGAGCCTCAGCCTCCTCGGCGCACACATGCGGTCCAGAGGATGCTGATGGAGTTAATCAGTAAAATAACCCTAGACTACATTATTTTACTACAATCATCATAGTCTTAGCTAAACATCTTGTACCGCTGCTGTCACAGTGGTACAAGATGATAGCTTACTGTACCCTCAAAGTGGGAAATTTAAACTTGCCAGCTTTGACAGACGGCGAGTTTCTATTCCTGACAAATGCTGCCCGCGGTCCTTCTGGACCGTGGACAGCATCACAATCACGCACCACACAAGCACTCACACCTATCAATCACAGCACCACACGCACCATACTCGCACCATACACACCCACAAACACGCACAGCACTCACATCACTCTCATGCATCAAAAACGCGGCGTTTTTGATGCATGATAGCGTGCCTCCACCCTAACAGCCAATCACAGACACCCACTCTCTGTGACAGCGTCTGTGATTGGCTATTGCCCGATAAGAATTGCTGAAAAACTGGATCTGTGGCGGATTTAAAAAAACGCTGGTGTGAAAGCAGCCTTAATCGTATTGTGGGCATTATAAACCACAAAGTAAAGATCCTATTTATGCTACTATAGTGACCTCAGGGTTATATGTAAGATAATATAATTTTTATCACATGCTAATATATGAATGTTCATAATAACACATTATCCACTTAAAAATAAATCATGTGATGTGATGTTTAAGAGCCTCCATGGTCAATCACGTTATGTATTACAGAATGCAACATTTCTGAGAAATTACCATACCTAATCTCATTAGCAAATTCATTTCCCATTAGATTAGGAAACCAAATAGGTCACCATTAAACTAAATGCTAAGCACTGTTCTACTGTCACCAAAATATTCCAGAAAACTCCAAGTATAAACAGCCGGATGTGTTTTGTATCCATTGGGCACGATTGCATTTGTGTCCTGTGTATGTGTGTGCTTGTCCATGTTACCTATCCTCTGCCACCTGATTTCCCAAATCCTCTAATGAAACCTCATCAGGAGAGATGACACCATTCATTGTGTTATGGGAAAACCTGCTCCTTACCCGAGGGGTTACTGCTCTTCCCATCATACACAGGTATCAATACAGATTTTCCTATGTTGCTTGGAAAACACCTGCTGAAATAGCCAGGAGCTGTAAATAATACAGTAGAGCCGACTCATAAACCGTATCATACTTTATAAATAGTAGACACCGGATGTTTAGTGTTCAACTGGGAAAATATTAACTCAGATTGCTCTCTAATGGGCGTACAATAAAATTATTGCTGTTTCTAACCAGAAAGGCCATCAGAGGTCAAAAATCACCCGAAAACTATTTCCCATCTTCTTTAAAGCTGTTTTCCCTATAATTATTGCCAATAGGAGTTGTCACTCAGCTTTCACAAAATCATGAAAGGTCATTCCTTTTTGGTATGTCATTCAATAGTCTGAGACATTATAATGGCAATTATTACAAGTTGTCCTTTCTAGAACACTGGAAATATTTATTTTGAAACCGAATGCTTCAACACTTTGAATATGGAATGGCTCAGGGACTGGAGCTTAAAGGGAACCAACCACCCCAAATGACCCCCCCGGACTGTTAATATGTGTCCCTACACCCTGCAGACACATATGGGGCAATCGTTTTAGCTAAAAACACGGATTTGTAAAAGCTAAGATACAGCTTTATAAACTTTTAAAAATCTTGCCAACTGGGCGTTATCTAGCTGCCGGGGGGGTGGGGGGGTGTAGCGCTGCGCAATATGTACAACCTGGTCCGGTGCCGTCCCTGCACTCCTGTCTGGTGCTGTCTTCCCGCTGCTCTCTCCGGTGCTGTGCCCGCTGGTGTCCTCCTGTCATGGTCTCCATGCTGTGCCCCAGGCCGGTAACATGATTATCGGTGCGGGCTCCAGGCAATGGGGAAGCTTCCTGCTTCCTCCTGCCCATCCCCGCCCAGGTCAGCCCTGCACCAATGAGAACGCAGGGCCAGTGATGTCATGTAACCGCCCCTGCGCTGTGATTGGCTCACAGCGGCGATCACATGACACAATGGCCCTGCATTCTCATTGGTGCAGGGCTGACCTGGGTGGGGATGGGCAGGAGGAAGCAGGAAGCTTCCCCATTGCCCGGAGCCCGCACCGATAATCATGTTACCGGCCTGGGGCACAGCATGGAGACCATGACAGGAGGACACTAGCGGGCACAGCACCGGAGAGAGCAGCGGGGAGACAGCACCAGACAGGAGTGCAGGGACGGCACCGGACCAGGTTGTACATATTGCGCAGCGCTCCACCCCCACCACACACCCCCGGCAGCTAGATAACGCCTAGTCGGCAAGATTTTTAAAAGTTTATAAAGCTATATCTTAGCTTTTACAAATCCGTTTTTTTAGCAAAAACGATTGCCCCATATGTGTCTGCAGGGTGTAGGGACACATATTAACAGTCCGGGGGGGTCATTTGGGGTGGTTGGTTCCCTTTAATGCTTATACATAAGTCATTGCTTGGTGGAAAGTGGAAACCAGCAGTGGAGAGCTGTCACGATGGTCTCTCTTGGGCCTGGGTCACACTAGCGCTAGTCCTGCATTCAGGGGGTTCCGTTTAAAATATAGAATTTGTAAGCATTAACGCAGCGTAACCGTAATGGTAACACTGTGTTAATGCTGCCAATTCATTCCTACGGATGACAGAACCCTGAGCGCAGGTCAAACGCCAGCATCTAACTGCCAGGGTTTGAAACCTTGCGCTATTTCCAAGTGCATCACATGACGCGGAAGCACACGTTTCAAGCGCACTTTGATGCCAGCGTTTGACCTGCGATCAGGGTTCCGTCACCCATAGGAATTAATTGGCAGCGTTAACGCAGCGCTACCGTTACGATAGCACTGCGTTAATGTTGACAAATACTATCTTTTAAACAGAACCACCCCTTAATGCAGGACTAGCGCTAGTGTGACCCTAGCCTTACCTGGGAGAGTTGTGACTGGTTTGGGACTTCTATCTCTTGTCTATATTGGTACTCCATATTAAATGTGTTTTTTTACTTTGGTAGTTGAAGAGTTAATATCAGTTTGCTTGCTAGAAAATTTGCTAGTTCTTGTCCAGGTGTGGCCACTCTGTGATTACTCCCATCCCCTTTATATGGTCACATGGTCCTAGCATGCTTGGCTGGTGATTGATCCTCATTCCTGGCCAAACTTCCTAATCTGAAGGAAGTTTTCTGAAGAGCTGACTACTGCTAAGCTGTCTGCTGTCTAGGAGCAAGACAGCAGGCGTGAAGTTTCCTGTGTTGTTTCCCTGTCTGTATCCCTTTCCCTCTTGTTATTATTGCAATGTTTGAGACTAGTGCTCCCGCCAGCCATTCCCTATTGAGGGCTAATATCAGGGCCAGGAACTAGGTGTCCTGCTTGTCGACGGCTTGAAAGAACCCCTATACGAATGGTAGGGAGATCAGGGCACTGCCGTAGGTGAGTGCAAGAGGTCACCTTTTCCCCATTCCCTATGAGCAGAGACCTCTGCTGTATTTGTACCCCTAATGTTTCTCCGTCTGTTTGTTTGTGAGTTGTGCGCCGGACTTTGTTGGTCCATGCACCACTGTCAAGCACAGTTGCCGAGCTCCCCTTTAGTCCAGCGTGACAGGAGCAGTAGGGAGCTTCTATAAAAGAATATGAAAGAATGACATTGTTTTATTACTGAAGCCTTCCTGTCTAAAGGTATGTAATTTGGTGGAGCCAGTTCACATATATAGGCCCATCCAGTGTTTTTGGAGTTTCTGTTCCCACAAAGGATGCCAGAACTGTTTTATGGCTTCTGGCATGTAGTGTACCAGAATGGCTCAAGAGCATGATCAAAACTCATTGCGTCTAGCATGTCCGGCTACGGATGCTGCTGGACTATTGAAATAAGTTCACATCTTTGACACCACTTGTAGCCAATTCAAATGTCTAGACGTTGAGATCTGGACTTTGTATCATCATTTCCAAAACTCCTTGTTGTTCTATACATTGAAAATAGTTCTTCATTCCGTCGGTTGTACAGTGCTGTGCAAATTATTTGGGACAAAGGAAGTTTTTTTTGCATTAATTTTACTATTTCTGATAAGTGTTTTATCAGTTCTTGGTGTCGTTTTCCTTTTTCTTCCACATTTCCCTTTTCGTTTTGGAGAAAACGATCCAGTTTCATTGTGTGCGCGAATTATCCTTGAAACGGTAGATTTTCCAATCCTAACGGTGATAGAGATTTCTCTTACAGTCAGACTTGTATGTTCATTAAGAGTAATAATTCTAGACCTCTTCTGTGCAGTAACATCCATTTTTACAGGCACGAATCACACTGAGAGAAAAAGTACACTAAACCACTCCTCACAGAAACAAGCTCTCAACTGAAGCTGAGGGGGCAGCTAGCTGTTATTTTCTGACAAACCACATTTTGTTACTCAAGGTTGTACACTCACACCTGTTCAAAGCAGTTAAAACTGGTTTGAATCACTGACTGGTAACCAACTTATGATTTTACTTACAAAAATGCTTTGTCCCAATTAATTTGCACAGCACTGCATATGTTAGATTATTGTCCTGCTGCAGAATAAATTTGAAGTCAAATCAGATGCCTCCAAGATGGTGTTGCATGCTGGATATTAAAGTATATCACAAAAGTGAGTATACCACTCACATTTTTGTAAATACAGTATGTATAACTTAATGGGTCAACACTGACAATATCACAATTTGATATAATGTAGATTAGTCAGTGCACAACTTGTATAAGTGTAAATTTGGTGTGCCCCTTAAATAACTCAACGCAGCCATTAATTAAACCGCTGGCAACAAAAGTGAGTGCATCTATATATGTGTATATAGTGGGTATGGAAAGTATTCAAACCCCTTAAATTTTTCACTCTTTGTTTCATTACAACCCTTTGGTAAATTCAAAAAACTTCATTTTTTTCATTAATGTATACTCTGCACCCCATCTTGACTGGAAAAAAACTGAAATGTAGAGATGTTTGCAAATGTATTAAAAAAGAAAAACTGAAATATCACATTGTCATAAATATTTAGACCCTATGCTCAGTATCAGTGCCGGGACAAGGCATTTTGGTGCCCTAGGCAGGTAAGGCAAACGGCGCCCCCCCCACCCCCCCCCCCCCGAAATATGTCTAGGAATAAAAAAGAGTTACAGAAATACATCCATGGAACCCTCATCAGTATAGAAACACAGCATTAAAACTCTCATCAGTACAGGGATACATGACCAGAACCACCAGAGGTACAGAAATACATACATACATATAACACTTATCAGTACATAAGTACAGCATCACAACCCTCATCTAGCAAAAAAAAAAATCATCATCAAAACCCCATCAGTACATGGTAAAACAATTATAATGTCAGATCAGACCCATACATATTTGTGCTGCATGAACCTACAACTCCTACTACATCCTTAACAATGGTAAGGAGGTGCTGGGAGTTGTTCAGTCATCATCAGACGAAACAGGAACTACAGCACTAATGAGAATTAGTATCACAACCATTTACATCCAGGTACCTTATAGATGACTTTGTCTCTGATCGGGGTCGCCTTTTTCTTTTCTTCATCTTGTCCAGATGCCATAATGACTTCACATCCACAGCTCGTCTCTGAAAACGTCCATCTTTTCCAGTCTTCAGCCCATCCCGACACGATACCCTAAAAAATAGCAAAATGATCAAAATTCTCCAAAGCAAAAATATCTGCCCTACACTGACCCTGGAATAATAATTGTACTTCCTCACTGTTTCCTGCACAAAATATGATTTACACACTGTCCCTCTTTCTGTACATGTCTTCCACACTGCCCCTCATCACACTGCCCTCTCCTTCCATAGTGAACTCCCTGGTCACACTGTCCTCTCACACTGTGTCCTCCTATACTGCCCACTGTTTATACTGTCCTCCCTTATCACACTCCCTCTCCTGGCTGTGGCCTCACACTGTCCCCGCATGCTGCCCCCTCTCCATACAGCCCCACACTACTCACTCTCTATTCTGTGCCCCCTTACATTTTTCTCATGCCCTAAAGTTTCTTCACTACTTCCCTCCCCTCACTCATACCACATACTGTGTTCACACCTATCTCCCACTCATACCACATACTGTGTCTACATTCATCCCCCCTCATTCCACATACTGTGTCGTAGCCATGCCCCCTCACTCCACATACTGTGTGGCAGCCATCCCGTCCTCACTCGTTATACTGTATCCACACCCATCCACCTTTACTCCACATACTGTTCAGCAGCCATCTCCCTCTCACTATTTATACTGGATCCTCAAACTTACCCCATTGTTTCCCATACTGTCGAACTCATACTATGTCCATACTTATCAACCCCTCACTCCGTTTTCTGTGTTCTCAAATCCCCCCTGCTTGCGCTCCATGCTGCGTCTACATACACTCCCCCCAACCTCTTCCCCTTATTTGCTCCTCATACAGCCCACACCCTCTCCCCCCATTTGCTCCTCATACAGCCCACACCCTCTCCCCCCATTTGCTCCTCATACAGCCCCACTCCCCTCCCCTGTTTGCTCCTCATATAGCCTCCACCCTCTCCCTCATTTGCTCCTCACACAGCCCTAATCCTCCCGTTTTCTCCTCATACAGCCCCCATCCTCTTCCCCACACGTTTGCTCCTCATACAGCCCCCTTACTGCCAATCCATTTGTTCCTCATACAGCCCCCATCCTCCTCCCCACACGTTTGCTCCTCATACAGCCCCCTTACTGCCAATCCATTTGTTCCTCATACAGCCCCCATACTCCCCCTCATGTTTGTTCCTTATACTGCCCCTATCCTCCCTCCCCAATGTTTGTTCCTCATATAACCCCAATCATCCCTCCCTCCACGTTTGTCCATTATACTGCCCCATACTCCCCCCATGTTTGTTCCTCATACAGCCCCCATAATCCACCCCCCACGTTTGTTCCTCAAACTGTTCCCATACTCCCCATCATGTTTATTCCTCATACATCCCCCATACTCCCACGCTGTTAGTTTCTCATACTGCCGCCATACTCCCCCCATGTTTGTTCCTAATACTGCCTCCATGGAATCCCCGTTTGTTCCTCATACTGCCAACACACTCCCTCCATGTTTGTTCCTAATACTGCCCCTTACTCCCACCATGTTTGTTCCTAATACTGCCCCCATATTCCCCCTGTTTGTTCCTCATACTGCCCCATACTCCCCCACGTTTGTATGTGCCCCCATACTCCCCCCATGTTTGTTCCTAATGCTGCCCCCATACTCCCCCCATTTGTTCCTCCCACAGCCCCCATACCCCCCCCACATTTGTTCCTAATACTGCCGCACAATACTCCCTCCCATGTTTATTCCTAATATTGCCTCCATACTCCCCCAGTTTGTTCCTCATACTGCCCCATACTCCCCGTTTGTTCTTCATACTGCCCCCATTGTCGGGGAAAATTTTACTGTTCCACTCCCTCGCCAGTCATCCCAGATTAGACTATGAACATATGGTACCAGATAAGAGTAAATCAGACGGAGAATCTGGTTCAAACTTATAATATGTTCGTTGCTTTATTAAGCAATGGCAATGGTCACAGCAACTGCCCTTTATTTCCGGGTACACAGCATTTTATAGTCTAGAGACTAGGCGTGAATTGGCCAGGACAAGGTGGGATTAGATGGGAGTTAGGTGGAGTTAGGCTAATACATCTATCTCTGTTAGTAATAATTAGTCTTTTGTCTTCTGTGTTGACTCCATCCTTTGTCACATCATGATGTCTTCTCTTGGCCTCTGGTATGCAGAATATCTCTAGCTTCCCATGGTACAATCTGGAACCGGCACAGTAGTGACCAATCAGCTCCTTAGTTTCCTGGGCACCTCTCCACATTGTATCTTCTCTTCACACATCCATCTGAAAGACACTTTGTTTACACATAACTTTGGTTCATGGATGAGAGGGAGAGAAGAAAGAGAGAGAGAAAGAGACATAGAGAGAGAGAAGAGGAAAGGGAATAAGAGGGGAGAGATATAGCTATTGGATACTAGGTTAAGGGAAAAACTTATTGTTTCATTTAATGCTATATGAGTATAAAAACTAAGATTAATAGATAAGATATAATTCATCCTCCACAAATCCCCCTAACAATTAAGTTTTTTCTCTAAATCTATCCCTAGTCTATCCCTAGGGGAACTCTTGAGGTTGTCCATGTGATGGGAAACGATAAGGATTGTGGGCTTGTTCATCCGGGTGCCTCAGTAACTCCTCCCTTATGAAGGGCCCCAGGCACCCAGGACACTACTCTACTCTATCTTCACATGGAGCCCTCCCGTTGTCCCTAAACCAGTTCCCTTAACTTTACACTGAAGTAGGGGAATTCTTTGGCTGTTTGAGGGACACACCATTGGGCATATCCTCCAAAGTGACACTCCCATTGGCTAACGGGTCAACCTCCTGATAGAGATAAGTACCGGTGATATCTGCCTTGGTGATAACCTTTTTATATAAAGGAATAACGCAACAAAGGAATATTAACCCAACTAGGATTATGGCAATTAATATCAGGCAAACCTGTTGAAGGAACCCTTTGAGCCCACCCAACCAGCTAGAAAAGAAGGATGTATCTACCCCAGCATTAGCTTTTAATTCGGCTGCCAACTTAGTAATTTTCTTAAGGGCTATCATGGTTTTCCCGTTTTCCCCTGAATTTTGCGGGATATATGTACAGCATTCCTCCTTCCCCACCATTCCACAGACCCTGCCCTTTTCAGCTAGGAGCATATCAAGGGCCAACCTGTTTTGTAGCGTCATTCTAGTATTGGGACCTAGTTCCTCAACTATACCCTGGAAAGCATCTCGGCTATAGTTGACAAACCTTTGCTCACTGTAATATATGTAATTAATCCAATCAACGTTCTTATTGATCTGTACCTGTGGAATTAAGGAAGCAAATCCAGCATATACCTGATTTTGGGCCTTAAACTGGTCAGGCACCCCCCTTGGCACACCAATAGCATCAATGTATACCTGAGGGTCTTCCTCATAGCCCATGTGGAGTTGATCAATGCTTCTCCTTCTCTTGATGATATCTTTTTATCATCATCTTTAAGGAAAATATATAAAGGATATAAAACCTTTGAAATATCTGCAAATAAGCACAATTGTTTATAGAAAGAGATTTACACATATTAGGATAATTTTTATACAGTTTTCTTGGTTTTCTTGTCCGCTCACTACTTTCAATTTCCAAACCCATGGAGCGGCGGCCGCTCGAAATCTGTACCTTTCTGAGTTGTGTTGTGCGCAAGAATAATGCAGGATAGTATACACAGCTTACCAGTACCAGGAGCGAACTAGGAGGTACTCACCTGATCTCACCCGTGACCTATTTTGAGGCGTAAAGTGAGGCCAAGCAGAGACCAGTCTAACCTTTGCTGATAAGAGACATCATGGCCTGCCCTGTCCCCTCTCACGACTCCTAGTTTAACACTGTTAGTGGTTCGGTCAGTCCCTATAAGGCAGTCGACTATAGAGAGGGCTCAGGCCGCCAGACGCAATCCGGCTGGGATGGGGCAACCACCCGCCACTACCTTTCCTACCTTTTGTTGTAGCTTGCCTTCTACCTCCGAGAGGACAGGACACCTGTGGTGATTGTCAGTGTGATTATACCATCCTAGACTGATAACATGGTGCCTACCTCACCGTAATATACCAATACTGCATTTAGTAGGCTTACCGTATTGTTAAGGAATTCTTCAACCGGAAATCGCTCCATTCGCTCAGAAAGTGCAAGTCAGAACCAAACATTCTGATTACCTCATGTGAGGATCCTACCATTATCCAGCATAAAATCTCTTTGGTCTATAAACATATGTAATAAAAACTTAAAGAAATTTGTATTAATTTCAGAGATTAGAAAATTCTTATAATATATGGGCGCTGTACATCAGAGCAGAAATGTGTAACATCACCTTTAATTCAAAATTCCTGCTACCAGCATTTTCTCCAGAAAGCTCCTTACCCCTCCCATATGGAGAAAGATAACAGACTACAAGAAATATTTTCACACAGCAAAGAACAAAGGCTGCTTTGATAGAAGGAATTTAAGGAGGTGTGGGGGAGTGGTTCACTCCCTTCCATGTTTTCAAACTCTTTGGCCTTGATATGCCTACAAGATATCCACAATCCTGATAAAGGACCTAACTACTTTCTTCTTTCTTGTCTTTCCACCCCCCCCTTTTTTTTTTTTTTTCTTTTTTCTCGACTTTGCGTTACTTTCTAAACTATACTTTCTGTTGCTTTTCTCATCAAACTTGCTAATTTCCATCTCTAACATCTCACATTGACTCAATTGAGTGTCCCCTTAAAATACAATCTATATTCCTGCTTATCGACATACCTTATACATTCTGGATCTATTAACTTAACAATAACTTCATCACATTGTAGTTAGATTTTCCTGTCTAATACCACCTCCCCACAGCGTCAATATATATATTATTTCCCCTTGGGTGCTCAGTATATTAATTTCCCTCTAGATAGCTTAATTTTTAAAACACACAACAACCATAAATAAGGGAAAGTTTCCCCCTGCCATAACTACATCTCTAACTAAATTATCCCTGTGCTGCAGGTGGCTATTGGCAACATTCACTCATGTAAATCAATAAAAATCTGATTACTATTATTGTATTCAATATTGGGCATTATTATTAGCATCCAACTACCATAAATATGGAAAATCCGTCTTTGCCTTTCAGAATCCCTGAAAAGACGGGTAAGACTCCAGTGTTCATGGCAGGCACCTGCAAATTCCACCCTTCTCTGGCTCTCTCCCTCCCCTCCTTCCTACAGAAGCAGGCTTTCACAAGGTCATATGCGCACACAGCTATTTAGATAAGGAATTCAATAGAAGAAAGAAATCCTTCTCTCCCAAATAGAGCTCACAAATTTGATTAACTGTTTCACACTTGTAGCTATATACAACTAACAACTCCAGCCATTATCTGAGACCCCGTAGCTTAATATCTAACTTTTCATTTACTCTTTATAACTTCAAGAGCTTTCCATGACAGGAAGAATAGTAAAATATATTGATAGACGGACCGTGAATAGAGTGTAGTGATAGTCGGCATGACTTCAATGAAACAGAATAATCTCCATAAGATTATATACACCTCACCCTAATTTACCCCAACCATTCTGGAACTAGGAACACACCCCACATCCGGGGACCTTGTATCGCCGCCATTATAGGGTGGTGACTGGGATGGCGTACTCAATAACAATAGCGTGGCGGCCATTTTACACTGTATAAAATTATTGTTAGGAAGCAGCTTATGACCAAACACAGACTCTGCATCATCTGTTCCCCCTTCTCCATCAACTTCTCTCCATTTCTCACTTTGCAGGCTTCGTGCTACCCGTAGATGAGCCTGCACTTGATCTAGCAACCCTCTGTCTTTCAACTTGCCTTTTTCTCTCTGGATAGAATCATTCCACATGGAGGGCTGTAACCTCCCTGACAAAGACAATCCTGCGTGCTTGTACAATCTGTCCACATTCTTGACTGCAATCTTCCCTTCCCGTGATTTTACCAGTGTTCTCATTTCCACAGCATCTTCATTTAATCTATGGGGCACGGACCTTTTTTGCTGAAAATGACGCAACATGATTCACAGAATACTCACAGAATACTACGTCCCTACTGCAGTTAGGACGCTGGTAACAGCGATCAACACCAGATCCCTTACAATCCACCTAACCACGCTCTCAGCACTTAAGTACAACTAATAAACACGGAACCAGTACACAACGTGTCTCTAGCAATTCCAGTACCTAATCACGACACCACAGGACACTATTAGTCGTCTCAACTCCTTGGTGCTTACAGATCGCCTTGCCACGGTATTCTGAAGGTTTCAGAACTGCTTCAAACGACAGTTCTGAAAGAGACCCTTCTCTTTATCTCTAACTCATAAGCCACGGAGCTAATACACTACGTGCTCATAATCCTTCACAGGCACGGAACAAACTACACCACGTGCCCCCCTCAGTCTTCTCGTGAGTGCGGAACTACGTACACAACGCACTCGGACTTTCGAGTCACCGTCTCATAAGCACAGAACTTAGTACACTATGTGCTTATCCCTGAATTCTATATAACACCATGTGTGCGTCTCCTTTCACTTTCACTCTTTCTCTCACAGTGCCGGCCCCAGTCTGTGAAACTCGAGATGCTTTTAACCTCTCTCTCTGTGAATCACTGGTTACTGACAGTCACAGGCAGGGTTAATGGATGAGGAACAATGACTGGCGAGGGAGGCGTGGTGTACACACAGGGACGAGCCGGGGGCTACGTCACTTTGTTGCCGGGTCCGGAGCCTGGCGCGGGGTCGTGCTCGATTTCACCACTTAATCAATCACCCCCCCAGACCCAACAGACACCCCCAGAACAACCAATAGCAGCTGAGAAGCACAGTAAGGGCGACACATATGAATGCGTTGTCCACTTACCGTGCTTTGAGGTTGATCAGGCCTCGAGGTCAGCCGATACAGGTATCATCCAAGGTATCCAAGCATGGGTCCGTAGGGGCCACGAGCCGCTGGCCAGGTCCCTTCGTGGTCGCCAATTGTCGGGGAAAATTTTACTGTTCCACTCCCTCGCCAGTCATCCCAGATTAGACTATGAACATATGGTACCAGATAAGAGTAAATCAGACGGAGAATCTGGTTCAAACTTATAATATGTTCGTTGCTTTATTAAGCAATGGCAATGGTCACAGCAACTGCCCTTTATTTCCGGGTACACAGCATTTTATAGTCTAGAGACTAGGCGTGAATTGGCCAGGACAAGGTGGGATTAGATGGGAGTTAGGTGGAGTTAGGCTAATACATCTATCTCTGTTAGTAATAATTAGTCTTTTGTCTTCTGTGTTGACTCCATCCTTTGTCACGTCATGATGTCTTCTCTTGGCCTCTGGTATGCAGAATATCTCTAGCTTCCCATGGTACAATCTGGAACCGGCACAGTAGTGACCAATCAGCTCCTTAGTTTCCTGGGCACCTCTCCACATTGTATCTTCTCTTCACACATCCATCTGAAAGACACTTTGTTTACACATAACTTTGGTTCATGGATGAGAGGGAGAGAAGAAAGAGAGAGAGAAAGAGACATAGAGAGAGAGAAGAGGAAAGGGAATAAGAGGGGGAGAGATATAGCTATTGGATACTAGGTTAAGGGAAAAACTTATTGTTTCATTTAATGCTATATGAGTATAAAAACTAAGATTAATAGATAAGATATAATTCATCCTCCACACCATAACCCCCCACATTTGTTCCTAATACTGCCACACAATACTCCCCCCCGTGTTTGTTCCTAATATTGCCTCCATACTCCCCCAGTTTGTTCCTCATACTGCCCCATACTCCCCGTTTGTTCCTCATACTGCCCCCATACTCCCCCACGTTTGTTCCTAATACTGCCCCCATACTCTCCCCCTGTTTGTTTCTCATACTGCCCCACATGTTTGTTCCTAATACTGCCCCCATACTCTCCCCCTGTTTATTCCTCATACTGCCCCCATAGTCTCCCCCTGTTTGTTTCTCATACTGCCCCCATACTCTCCCCCTGTTTGTTTCTCATACTGCCCCACATGTTTGTTCCTAATACTGCCCCCATACTCTCCCCCTGTTTATTCCTCATACTGCCCCCATAGTCTCCCCCTGTTTGTTTCTCATACTGCCCCCATACTCTCCCCCTGTTTGTTTCTCATACTGCCCCACATGTTTGTTCCTAATACTGCCCCCATACTCTCCCCCTGTTTATTCCTCATACTGCCCCCATACTCTCCCCCTGTTTATTCCTAATACTGCCCCCATACTCTCCCCCTGTTTATTCCTCATACTGCCCCCATAGTCTCCCCCTGTTTGTTTCTCATACTGCCCCCATACTCTCCCCCTGTTTGTTTCTCACATACTGCCCCACATGTTTGTTCCTAATACTGCCCCCATACTCTCCCCCTGTTTGTTTCTCATACTACCCCGCCCCCACATGTTTGTTCCTAATACTGCCCCATGCTCCCCCTATGTTCCTCATACTGCCCCCACACTCCCCCACGTTTGTTCCTATTACTGACCCCATACTCCACCCACAGCGCCAATATACCCCCAGATTTGTTCCTCATACTGCCCCCATATGCCCATGTGTGTCCCTTTATAATATTGTCCCCATAATTCCCCCCATACTTGTTCCTAAAACTGCCTCCATACTCCACCACCCCCCCCCTCAGTTAGCTCCTCTTACTGTACACCCTCTCCTCTTCCCCAGTGTCAGCGGCTCACTCTGCGGGCGGGCGGCGGATCCTCTGCTCCGCCCGGTGTCAGCGGCTCACTCTGCGGGCGGGCGGGCGGCGGCAAATGGAGGAGCAGTGGAGAGAGGCGAGAATGCGCCCTCCACAAGATCGCGCCCTAGGCGATTTCCTAGGGTCGCCTAGCTGTCGTCCCGGCCCTGCTCAGTATTGAGTAGAAGTACCCTTTTGAACTGGTACAGCCATGAGTCTTTTTGGGAATGATGCAACAAGTTTTTCACACCTGGATTTGGGGATCCTCTGCCATTCTTCCTTGCAGATCCTCTCCATTTCCATCAGGTTGGATGGTGAACGCTGGTGGACAGCTATTTTGAGGTCTCACCAGAGATGCCGAATTGGGTTTAGGTCAGGGATCTGGCTGGGGCATTCAAGAATGGTCACAGAGTTGTTCTGAAGCCACTCCTTTGTTATTTTAGCTGTGTGCTTAGGGTCATTGTCTTGTTGGAAGGTGAACCTTCGGCCAAGTCTGAAGTACAGAGCACTCTGGAAGAGATTTCATCCAGGATATCTTTGTATTTGGCTGCATTCATGTTTCCTTCAATTGCAACCAGTCGTCCTGTCCCTGCAGCTGAAAAATACCCCCATAGCATGATGCTGCCACCACCATGTTTCACTGTTGGGATTGTATTGGGCAGGTGATGAGCAGTGCCTGGTTTTCTCCACACATACTGCTTAGAATTCTCACCAAAAAGTTCTATCTTTGTCACTTCAGATCAGAGAATCTTATTTCTCATAGTCTGGGAGTCCTGCATGAGTTTTCTTGCAAACTCTATGTGGGTGTTCATATGTCTTGCACTGAGGAGAGGCTTCAGTGATAGATGACTTTGAGGAACTTTCTCCAATCCCCCTTTTGCATGATTGCTCAGTTTGTCTGGACGGCCAGGTCTAGGAAGACTACTGGTGGTCCCAAACTTCTTCCATTTAAGTACTATGGGGCCATTGTGCTCTTAGGAACCTTAAATACTACAGAAATTCTTGTGTAACCTTGGATAGATCTGTGTCTTGCCACAATTCTGTCTCTGAACTCCTTGGGCAGTTCCTTTGACCTCATGATTCTCATTTGGTCTGAACTGCACTGTGAGCGGTAAGGTCTTATATAGACAGGTGTGTGCCTTTACAAATCAAGTCTTATCAGTTTATTAAACACAGCTAGACTCCAATGAAGGAGTAGAACCATCTCAAGATCACAAGGAAATAGCATGTGACTTAAATAGGAGTGTCTGATCAAAGGGTCTGAATACTTATGACCATGTAATATTTCAGTTTTTCTTTTTCAATAAATTTGTAAAAGTTTCTACATTTCAGTCTTTTTCAGTCAAGATGGGGTGCAGAGTGTAAATCATTGAGAGAAAAATTAACTTTTTGATTTTACCAAATAGCTGCAATGAAACAAAGAGTGAAAAATTTAAAGGCGTCTGAATACTTTCCATACCCACTGTGTATATATATATATATAAGAGAGAAAAAAAAACTGCACAGCACTCACAGACAATGTGAACTGGTGCCAGCAGGGATGCTGGGTCAAACTACTAGAAAAAAACTCTCTGCAGCACTCAGCTACTACCAGTGATGTACATATGCTAACAAGCTATATATATATATATATATGAGAAAAAAATTTTTAAAACTTAAGTTTTTTAAAAAAAACTCAAAATTCTTATTTTTTTTTAAATCTGAAGTTTTTGGTACACACATTGGCCAATGTCTGTTTGCTCATCGACTGCGACAAAGTGACTTCAGGTTCCTCATTGCCTACAGGTGATCTAGGGTCTAGATGGTGTCCGCCCACTTAGTAGTGGGGTAGGGTGGACAAGGAGGACTTGGGTGTCAGCGTTACGAGTATATATGCATTCTTATCAAGGTGAGAACTACCAAACACCCTGCCTATAGCAGCGGATTAAAGGGTTGTTACATACACTTATATTCACAGAACCATGGGAGATATCTCAAATACATAATGTTTTTTTAAGTTGTCATTATCTCCCAAATCAAGGATAATGATGGTATAGAATAAACTGCAAATTAATATACAAGAACATGTGCATGAAACACACGTGAAGTACTATATTCATATAAAACATGTATAAACTTTATTAGTATAATAGATATAAAACAAAATGTCATCATGGTATGCACAAATAGTGTGACCAGAGGGCCCCAAGTAAGACCAACAAAGCCTATAATGAGCAGCTATCAGTGAGTTAGCCTATATCACAAAATAGAGGGCTGTATACAGAGTACCTACAATAAATGGGGTGCAGAGGGATGGCTGCAGTACAGCAAATATAGGGTAGCAATTACTAAAGTGCCACACTGCCTCTGTATAATAGAGTCTTCCAAAGTCTATCAAACACACGCTACAACCAGGGCCGCACCGTCCATTGGACAGTGTGAGCCCTGTCATTCAGGCGGGAAGAGGCAGGGGGAGCGGCAGTGCAGAAGGGGGCGGCGCCTCATGCAAACAGCCTCCCCCTGTCATGGCGCCGGCCGCTCACCCCGCGCACCGCAGGTAAGCGGCGACCCGCCGGGGGACAAGCATAGAAGGGGCGGCAGCGCTGCGCTGGGCTTCACCAGCACCCCCCTTCCCCCGGTACTCACGGCCGCGGGGACCAGTGAATGCAGAAGGGGCGGCAGCGCTGGGCTCCACCAGCACCCCCCCCCCCCCCCGTAATCAGTGCCGCGGAATAGGCAGTGGGGCTTGGTGCACCCCTGGCTACAACTATAAAGCTGCTTTCTCATAGTGGATCAATGTCCTACATAGGGAGTGGGGAGACAAAGTTCCAGATCCCTAACAGCCAACATCTGAACCTGCTCGACTAGAACAGAAAAACCCAGCTGGGGGATGAAATATACAGTTAACCACAAATAAGAAGATCATGTTGTATAAATCTGACTATACATATGCTCCCCAAATAAAAAAAAATATATGCTTTTTTAAATAGAATTTTATTTGAAAAGTTTATTGCTTTTCTGAAATGTTTTACACATGAATGATTTATTATCATGGTGATACCTCTTAATACCCAGTTTCATACTGATCTGTCAGTATTCAGCTGTAAGCCATTCCAGATTCCATTCTAGCTCCAGTCAGCTGAGCAATGTGTAGAATATGTATGGTAAGTGGCATGCTCTATACAACATGGTGACCTATATATCATTGTCTACACTTCATTGTGTGTAGTAACTGAAGCTGCATAGATTACATTCCCACTGCAAACTCAATATTCAGGCATGCAAACTTTATAACAACATCACTCTAATACTTCATGGAGTTTACTTAATATATTCTAAGTACGGTATGTATCCTACAAAATAACTAGCAATAATTACAAAGTATGTCTCTCACCTTGGAGAATCTGTCCTGCGCTGCATTGCACAGTCTTTTGATTGCATAGACAATGTGCAATGCCTAGTTTGTCCTGTAGAGGTGTTGCAGGGAAATTGAACATTTATCTGGATTTTTTATGGATTACAGCTAATCTTTGAGGATCTAAATTGTGTAAGTGGCCTTTGTGACTAATTTATAGTCGAGAGACCAAGCAGGGATTGTCGAAAGTGAAAAACACCTTCAAACAGTTTGACAGATCTCTGTTTTCTTAAATTGCTAATCTCAAAATAGATTATATGCAGGCCCACAAGGACACTGCCACCACCCTGTTCCACTGTAGGCACCATGCATTTAGAAAAAATGCATGTCTGCCAAGGGCATGGAGTGATGATGGCATCCTCTCTTTCAATATAGAGCAGTACATCTGTGTATTCATGATACCAGCAGTGAAATGTAGATTCCTGACACCAGCAACTCAAGGAGCCCCGCATAAGAACACTGGCATCACCATGTTTCACTGAGGGCACAGAAGGTCCCCTTGCTCATGCCAGCGCATGTCAAGGCCATTTGACGCTTGCCAATGACTATCCTGGATATGTGCTGGCATAGGCAGGGGGATCTTGAGTGCCCTGCAGGATTTTAATTCATGACAGCATAGTGTTTTACTACCGGAATCTTAATAATCTTTAATACTTAATAATAATCTTTGAATTCTCTTCAGTTCATTGACCATTTCCTCCTGTTTAGTTTTGGGCTGATTCCTGACCTTTCTCAGGATAATCCTTATCCCACAAGGCGAGATCTTGCATGGAGCCCCAGACCAAGGAAGATTGACAGGCATCTTGTATTTCTTCCATTTTCAAATAATTGACAGTTATTGCCTTCTCGCCAAGCTGCTTGCCTATTGTCCGGTAGCCCATCCCAGGCTTGTGCAGGTCTACAATTTTGTCCCTTGTGCACTAAGACAGCTCTTTGGTCTTGGCCATGGGGGACAGGTTGGAGTGTGATTGATTGTGTGGACAGGTGTCTTTATACAGGTAACAAGTTCAAACAGGTGTAATTAACACAGGTAATGAGTGAAGAGTAGAAGGGCTTCTTAAAGAAAAACTAACAGGTCTGTGAGAGCCAGAATTCTTGCTGGTTGGTAGGTGATCAAATACTTTTTTTATGCGATAAAATGCAATTCAATTATTTAAAAATCATAAAATGTGATTTTCTGGATCTTTTTTATGTTCTGACTCTTGCAGGTGAAGTGTACCTATGATAAAAATTACAGACCTTTCCATTCTTTGTAGGTGGGAAAACTTGAAAAACCAGCAGTGTATCAAATACTTATTTTCCCCACTATAGCTAAAATCACAATCATCTATGAACACCAGCTTCGGGCTGGCTTTCATAAGAAAATCATAAAGACAGACACTGGGCTCTTCAGCAGACCCCCAGCTGTCATGACACCCACCGGCACCCCTCAATCACATCATGAGCTCTCCAATGAGCACATTAAATGATGCACCCACCTGTCGGCGCATGTTAAATGCTGCTGTCAGAGACTCACCGTGGCATTTAAAAGATTAACAGCCCCGGGTGATGCTCCAATCCACCTATGGCTGTTAACAGCAATTTGAACCCCTATCAAAGACAGGGACTCTATCTTTGACATACATGTATGTTAAATGTAGTGAAAGGGTTAAAGGAAATCTGTCACCAGATTTCTGCCACCTAATCTGAGAGAAGCAAAAGGTAGAGACAGAGACATTTATGTGTCACTTACTGTGTTACTATTTGCTGTAGTTTTGATAAAATCAATATTTTATCAGCCGGAGATTATCATTACTGGATTGGTAAACCTATCGCCATGTGGTCCTCTATATTCATGAACTCTGATTGGCAGCTTTCTGCCTATGAACAGTGTAAACACAAAATTGACCTTTAATGGTGTGTCTTCAAGGTTACCCAGAGCCCAGCATTCAGAGAACTGGTAGTTTTGCAGGAGATAAACAAGTGATTTTATTAAATCTGAAGCAACCAGTTCATTAAGTGAAATATCACTGGAATCAGTTTTTCTACCTCTACATTACCCTACTCTCAGATTGGGAATCAAAAACCTGTTAGCAGATTCCCTTTAAGTCTGTTACCCATATCTCCGGACCGTGTTGGTGGATTATAGGTTAATATAAATAATGGTCACTACATACTTGTCTAAGCCTATGAGGACATCACGTCCACAGCTTGTTGAAAGTTATGTACCATATTAAAAAGACTTAATGACATGCGGCCGAGATATTAGATTGAATGACTGCTAATTGATAAAGCCATAGAAATGACAGGATGGTAGGCTAAGAGGGGATGGACAGCCATAATAATAATGAATCAGCCAGGCCGATGACTGGAAACACAATCTGCCAGTTTGGGCCGTCCAGCAGCTGCTGTGTTGCTGGGAAGAGAAGATCTTTCTTATTTTAGTGATACAAGCTCAGGAGCATGGAGATGGGAAGGTGGATGAGGTCCCAATGTATGGGCAATAGGGTGCAGCTGCCTTGACATACACCTGCCAAGTATTTCATCGAGCAGCCTTATACCGAGGAACCGGCCTGCTGCTGAGCGAAGAACAAAAATAGATTGTTGTAGCAACTACACAAACAGCAACGGGCGGCAGCAAAGCATATAATTATTTATCACCACTGTGCTAACAGACCAGAAGCGTATAGACAACTAATAAAGCAAAGGAAACAAAGAGCATGTGCACATCCAGACTTCTCAAACCTGATATACGACATATGTCAGTCCAACAGATCATAAAAAATGACCTCCAACAAGTCTACGACTATTCTGGCTACCAAAATAAAGAAGACTTTCCAAATTGGCAAAAAAAATTTTTACTGAAAGATATATTTATAAAAATGAACACTTTATTAAACAAACATATGTGACATAAGCCATGGTAATGCTAATGAGACACACACAATGTTGTGTGGTGCTGACAATCCTCTTTATCCAATAATAATATATCTCAAGTCAGTGGTGTAACTTGAAGCACATGGGCCCCGATGCGAAAGCTCCAATGGGGCCCCCAATTATTGCAAATCTAGTCTTTTTCTATAGGCCAAAGGGACTTTTGGGGCCCCCTAGGCTCCAGGGCCCGGGTGCGATTGCAACCCCTGCACCTATTGTAGTTACGCCCCTGTCTCAAGTTGTATTAGTGTTAAGGCAATAAAACTTATTAATGAGAGTTAGGTGTATATTGCAGGATACAGGACATAACAAAAAAAAAAGACGGGCGGTGGGGGCTAGTTGGGACTTTCATTAAGTATTTTAAACAGTTTGCTTACTTTATTTTGGTTAGATTGCTTAGACATGTCACAAATGATCGGACTCACGTTTTGACAATGGTAAATTAAAATGAGATACTCCTACGTAAACAGTAATTAAAAATAGTGTTGCAATCACCATGACCGCATCAAATTATATAGAGGCATGTCATCCTAACAAATTTATTTTACCACAGAACTAACCATAACACATACATCAAAATAACATAATTATATTAGATGATCATATGTTTATAATATTGTACCCATTGACCGAACTCTAAAAATTAATCTCTCCATATGATCAACCCTCCTAAGCTGCCTATATTGGCCTGCAGGATAATCATATACAGCACTCCTATGTGTGAGCTGTGCTGCCCGAGTAGGGTTCCAAACCATGTAATAGCCTATTCGCTCCACCAGTTTCAAGTGGATCACAAATAATGGGTGGTGGCCACTTATACTGCTCCTATCTGTTCCCCATCTCCTCAAGTTGACTATACCATCATTGTAAATAAGCACCTATACTTTGTGTCACCCCCACCTCATTGTTAGATTGTAAGCTCTTATGAGCAGGGCTGTCATTATTTTGCTCTAATTATTGTATTGTATTATGCTTTGTAGTATATTGTATTGTTTTTTGCATTGTATAAGTATTTTCTGTTTCTTATGATTGTTTAAACATGAACTTTGAATTGTGAAGCGCTGCAGAATATGTTGACGCTATATAAAGATTATTATTATTTTTTATGTAATAATAATAATAATAAGGAGAAGAAGAAGAAAACTTGGCACTTAACCTCCCTGGCGGTCTGTTTAGTTCTGGAATTTGTTGCTAAAAGCGGGCTACCCGCGTTCGCGGTAGATGCGGTTAAAAAACCGCATCTACCGCATCTGCCGCACTTGTGCCGCACTTGTGCCGCACTTGCGGCGCGGTTGCGGCGCGGTTGCGGTAATCTGCATAGGAACCAACCACCTCTGATGACCCTCATACATTGTTAATATGTGCCCCTGCACCCTAGTAAACCATTAGCAGCACTGTTGTTGTGTGCAAAGTGGCTGCAGTAGAAGTGCGATAATGATTTTAGACACTTACATGCCTGGTACTTGAGGCCGTCTCCCTGTGTGTGCTGGGACTTGTTGTGCTGTGCTCATCATGTCTGCTCTCCCCCTCCCTTATGCACGCCCCCTCTCAGCCTGCTATAGTGCTGTGAGGCTGATTGCGTCATAAAGGGGCGGGGCTACCGTGATGCCGCGATTTAGCCCCGCCCCTTTATGACGCAATCAGCCTCACAGCACTATAGCAGGCTGAGAGGGGGCGTGCATAAGGGAGGGGGCGAGCAGACATGATGAGCACAGCACAACAAGTCCCAGCAAACACAGGGAGACGGCCTCAAGTACCAGGCATGTAAGTGTCTAAAATCATTATCGCACTTCTACTGCAGCCACTTTGCACACAACAACAGTGCTGCTAATGGTTTACTAGGCTGCAGGGGCACATATTAACAATGTATGAGGGTCATCAGAGGTGGTTGGTTCCTATGCAGATTACCGCAACCGCGCCGCAACCGCGCCGCAAGTGTGGCACAAGTGCGGCACAAGTGCGGTAGATGCGGCAGATGCGGTTTTCTCACCGCATCTGCCGCGAACGCGGGTAAGCCCGAGCCTGACTCGGGGTTAACGCTTCTGGTAGTGAATGTTAACCCCGAGTCAGGCTCGGGAATAACGCTAGGAAGGTTAATGAGATCTTTTGCAGGTAGTGTAAATTTTAGTTAATCAATATGACATTCCAGAATCAAGAGCATGTATGATGTTACGGTCCTATATGGACCATCATCTGATAAATAGTTGTGTAAATTTACATAAAAAGGAAATTACACTAAGAAAAAAATTACTTAAAAAAACAGAAATATTGGATTTTTTTTTCCCATTTTCCCATTTATCAGTCACTATATGGTAGTATTAATTAGTAACATAGTAACATAGTAACATAGTTTTTAAGGTTGAAGGAAGACTTTAAGTCCATCTAGTTCAACCCATAGCCTAACATGTTGATCCAGAGGAAGGCAAAAAAAAACCATGTGGCAACACTAAGCTCCACATTGGGGGAAAAAATTCCTTCCTGACTCCAGATACGGCAATCAGACTAGTTCCCTGGATCAACGCCCTATCAAAGAATCTAGTATGTATAACTGGTAATATTATAATTTTCAAGAAAGGCATCCAGGCCCTTCTTAAATGTTAGTAGTGAATCACTCATTACATCATGTGGCAGAGAGTTCCATAGTCTCACTGCTCTTACAGTAAAGCAGTGGCGCACCCAGAAATTTCCCAAGGTAGGGGTCCAAGAAACACACACCGGCCCTGAAAGGGGGGGTCACCCCCCAGCGGGGTTCCGAGGGGCAAAGCTCCCGGTGGGGGGGTTTGGGGGAGCGAAGCCCCCCTAAAAGCCAAGCGATTTTTGTAAATTTGAATACCTACGGTAATTAATGCTTAATACTGCACGAAAACGGTCTTATTTGTTGTGCCTCTATGGTAGGAATTACATTGCGTAGTAATTAATTTTTCTTGTTCAAAGAATTTTATTAATTTTATAAGAACAAAAATATACAGTACATTGTTAGAAACATTTTGTTATATACACAATAATGTTGTAAATATTACGATTTGAGTTTAACAAATTTCAATTCAGGTCTAGTATCAAGTCCAATAGGACGATTGCATACAGGAATACGATCAGAAGTACTGTAGGCATACTAACTATATACAGTATAATTAAAATTGAAAGATAAAAGGGAGGAGGGGGTCGGAGGAGTCAGCGTATGACAGGATTGGTTAGAGAAGGGAGATAAGGGAGTAGGGAGGAGGGGTTGGGGGAGCTGAACGGAAGTGTCATCGGTCTCTTATGGGAAGTAGTTTGGAGAACGTTATGAACAAATATTGGATATTTTAGAGTGTCTAGAGGGGAAGAAGAAGTTCCAAGGAAACCATTTCTTTTTGTATTTCTTAACTAGTTTGTTTCTAACAGCAAAGGATAGTTCATAGGCATTGTGGGTAGCGATTTTTTCGAGAAGAGTGCAAAATGTGGGCGGTTGAGAGTCCCGCCACATTGAAGCAATGAGGTTTTTCGCAGCAAGGAGGATATGGGTAACCAGGGGTCTATATCGAATGGGAATCGAATCTAACCCTATGAGAAGTATGACCAGTTCTGGAGTTAGAATGATATTACTATTTGTAATATCTGTGATTAAGAGTTGAGTTTCTCCCCAGAATGATTTCAAGTGTTCGCAGTTCCAAAAAATGTGGGAAATATCTCCAATTTCAAGACAACCACGCCAGCAGAGTGTGGAGTACTCCTTATTTATTTGATGGAGACGTAAAGGGGTGTAGTACCATCTTGTAAGAATTTTGTATTGGGTCTCAATCAACGCCGAGCAGGGTATAAAGGAATGAAGTTTAGAAAGTGTTTCGCCCAAGGCTTCAGTAGGGATGAGGGATTGTAACTCCTTTTCCCAAGCGTACAAGTTGGAAGTTTTAGTGAAGGTCGAATCTGAGTTCACAAGCTTGTAAATGCTTCTAGTACTCCAAAATACAGGACTATGGTGGAATTTAAACATCTGAACGATGTTCAGAGGTAGGTGAAAGTTAAGTTTCCTTTTGCATGTGAGAGAGTTGATTTTTTCCCAAGTTCGAAGTTCATCGTCCTCCAGTTGATATGTTGAGCGTAGTGTGGAGAAAGGGATCAATCGGTTATCTTTATCAAAAATATCGGATATATGTTTGATGCCGAAGCTTGTCCAGGAGTCAAGTTTTAGGCTAGGGAATTAATTTTTCTAAAACACTAGTAACTTGCAGAAAAAAAGGTCTGCCACAGCAGTGTTACTTGGCATTTACGCCTACTATAGTTTACTCGTTTACGAAGCATTACAAGGAAAATGCCAACATTCTCATGTCATGTTAATTAATGCAAAAAAATAAAGCTAGAGGTAAAAAAAAAAATTAATAACAAAAACATAATAATAAGACGGAAAAAATTGAATTGAACACACACACGCACAAAAAAGTAGACTACGATTTCTCAGCAAGTGCCACAACCATATCACACATTAAAGTCTAGCCTTCTGTTCCCTTTACATAGTTCGTTCTCTATATCATCTACTGCAACTGGAATTTCACGGTGAACATACAACATGGCTAGACCATTCAGTCTGTCGGAAGACATGGTACTTCTCAAATACGTTTTAAGCCTTTTTAAAGTCGAAAACGACCTTTCGCATGAGGCACTGGTCACTGGCAATGTAACTAAAATCTTCAAAAGCAACTTGATCTTTGGAAAAAAGGCAGCGTCACAATTACAGTAAGCATCAAATGCATTTTCATAATTACAGTCAACCAACTCTTTCTTCCACAATTTAAATTCAGCAGTAGCAGTATCAATATCATCTTGTAATGAGATTTCGGTTCGAGCATAGAATTGCAATAGCGTACTGAATTCATTCACTTCACTTTCGCTTTCTTGAATAAGACATAAAAAACTGCTTAATATGTCGGCGTGTTTGGTGAACCTTTCTTCGATTTGGGTGGACATGTGGGACAGAAAGGGCAAATAAAGTGCTCGTTTATAGTATTCCTCTGCGCTACTAGCCGGAGGATTGTCGCGATTTTGTTGCCATTTTCCTGTACCAGCTCTCGGCATTTTTACCTCGTCTTCGCCGATCAGTCTCAGTTTTTCATTAGCATCCTTAAACATTTGACTGAATCCTTCGTCTGCGCTCTCTGCCATGTCACGAAGCACTTCAATTGCTTTTCCTGCATGTCTCACAGCCGCTTTTAAGTCAACGTGTACTCCTTGAAGGTACACGCTTAAAGGTTTGGTAACCGCTAACCCGGCGTTCAGAACAATCAGTGTGATGATGACTTCACCCTTACTAATGCCGTTTAAAAGTAATGACGCTCGCGTAGATGACTCACGGTCGCTCCACTGACTAATTTCATCCAGGGCAGACGAAACGGGCTCAAACATTGAGAGAAAAACCGATATAGAGTCATGACGCTGAACCCACCTTGTAGGGCACATTTTAACAAGTTTCTCTCTCTTAGACCGCTCCATTTCGTTCTCGGTTGGTGATTGCTCTATGAACTTTTGTAATACAAGCTGTCTTTTTGGAGTGTGAAAGAAATCGCAAATAGTAGAAACAGTACCTGTACAATTGCGAACAAGGGGAATGTTGCAAGCATCGGAAACCGCCAAATTTAAACTGTGTGCACTGCAGTGAACATAAATAGCGGTGGGATACTTTTCCGTTATAAACGCTTGCGCGCCATTAAGTTTCCCACTCATGGCTGCTGCTCCGTCGTAGCCTTGTCCACGGAGGTAGGTGATGTCGATACCAGACGACACTAAGCTGGTAATAATCGAATTGGCCAGATTCTCGCCTGTAGCGGACATTGCTGGAACAAACTGAAGGAAGTCCTCCCTTATCGTATCATTGAAAACATAGCGAACAGCAAGAGAAATTTGTTGCACGGTGCTAACATCAGTTGTTTCGTCGGCGAGAACAGAGAAGCATCTCGCGGAGTTTATATTGCTGACGAGTTGCTGGAGAATTAGAGAATTGCAAGCAGAAATGATAGCATTCTGAGTTTTCCAGCTAATGTACGTCGCGTTTCTTGCACATGTGGCGATATGTTGTTCCAGCTGCTTATCGCCTCCTTGTTTTCGAAACCGTAGGAGGGCCCTAAAGTTCCCATCGTTTTCCACAGGTTCCTCGTCCAAGTTAATGCGGCCGTAATCTTTATGACCTCGTAGGGGTAATCCCTGCCTCCCACAAAGTAGAACAGAAGGAATGACGCTGCGCAGTCGGTCTCGGTTGCTCAGCAGTTCCGCTTTTTTATTTTCGTTAATTTGTTGGTCAACTGGAACCTGCCTTCCACTTTTTTGCAACTTTGCTTGTCTTAAGTCAGCAACGGCATTCTGGTGGTATGTAGACATCGCGTGTTTGTCGTAAGCCTCTATCGCATGCTGCCAGTCTTGGAATGCAGTAACTACCAGTTTGCCTAAAGTGCAACAAAATGATTTTCAGTATTTCGATCTGAAATTAGAGAATAATCTCTTTCCTATTAATCTATTTTCTAATATAAGAAATATTGCTGACAAAAGAAATATTGCAAATAAAATAAATACCGTATATAATAAGCCGACCCGTGTATAAGCCGACCCCCCTATTTTTGCCCCCAAAATCTGGGAAAACTTATTGACTCGTGTATAAGCCGAGGGTAGACCCCAGCTACCTGTGCTGTGGTCCACCCTCGGCTTATACACGAGTCAATAAGTTTTCCCACATTTTGGGGGCAAAATTAGGGGGGTCGGCTTATACACGGGTCGGCTTATTATATACGGTATTTATTTTATTTGCACAGCCCCCAGCAGTGTGGTATACAGCAGCCTCCCCAGTGGTATATACAGGCCCCAGGAGTGTTACAGCAGCCTCCCCAGTGGTATATACAGCAGCAGCCCCAGTGGTAGTATACAGCAGCAGCCCCAGTGGTAGTATACAGCAGCCCCAGTGGTAGTATACAGCAGCCCCAGTGGTAGTATACAGCAGCCCCAGAGGTATATACAGCAGCCCCAGAGGTATATACAGCCCCAGTGGTAGTATACAGCCGCCCGCCCACCACCCTCATCAGTATACCGGACCCCCCCATCAGAATCCAGGGCCCCCCTCCTTGTTCCACAAAACCTGCAAAGTAAAATCATTATACTTATCACTGTCCTGTCGCCGCCGCCCCCACCGCTGCCATCGCGATCCCCGTCTTCTTCCAGCGTCTTCCGGTTTCCTGTGGTCGGCGCAGGCAATGACGTCATTGCCTGCGACCACAGGAAGCCGGAAGAAGACGGATGAAGCCGGGGATCGCGATGGCAGCAGCAGGGACGGCGGCGACAGGACAGTAATAAGTATAATGATTTTACTTTGCAGGTTTTGTGGAGCAAGGAGGGGGGGCCCTGGATCCTGATGGGGGGGCCTGTATACTGATGGGGGTGGCGGGCGGGCGGCTGTATACTACCACTGGGTATATACTCGCGTATAAGCCGAGGGGGGACTTGTCAGCCCAACTTTTGGGCTGAAAAACTTGGCTTATACGCGAGTATATACGGTATTGCTATTTTGTAATATTTTCTAAATGTTTTTTTTCAATCCAGGCGCACACTTCCTTTCAGCACTAACGAGGTGACAAATTCAAAAATAATTACAAGATATATACGGAAAAAATATCAAAACGCCACTGAGGAATGTAACAAAGCTCAGAGGAATGAATTGATATGAATTCTATTACATAATTATAGACTCACGTGGAAGAAAATAGAGGTGAAAAAAGGGGGCTCAGAAATAGTTCAAAAAACGTTAAACACCACGATGAGCGTTCAGTTGCAAACAAATAATCAAAAACCTGAAATTGTTAGACAGCTTATGCTGTACACTCTGTAGATTAAAATACGCAAAAGACGCAGAAGCAGTAAGAACAACATTGAGACAGTCAGTCACAGAACTTACCTGGTAGCTGGCTGGCTCTGTGCGATCCAACAGACTTCGGAGGAAAGAGAACGCAAAACTTGCAGAAAGCACCTTTTTCTTTCTCTGAATACGCAAGCCACGTAAAACGTTGAAGCCAACTAAACTGGAAACGAAGCTTTTTTTTGCATGGCTTCTCTGAATTTAAAACCGGAAACTTGTAGTTGCAGTCGGGCATCCATAGAAAATCATACATTTCCACTTTTTCACTTAGTGACATTTCTTTCGCCACGAAGTTTGAAATGTCAAACGGTCGAGGCACTTCACTGCCAGCATTCACACTGGTTACTGACAGGGGCTGCATCTCAACATTTCCAGACTCCCCAGCCTGGGTACTATCGTTCGTCTTTTCTGCATTGGCTTGCTCAACAGCGTCACCACCATCACCAACAGTACTAATAGCCGTTATTTTTGGCTGAAAACAGTCTTTAATAGAGGGCTGTGACAGCCGTTTACGTTTTTCAACCGACAAGGCCGACATTGTTTATTTTCCACAGCACAGATCACCCACAGTCTGGACTCCGGACCACGGCAAGACGAGTTCGCTCACTTCACTGCGCAGCGTGAGGTGCAATCCGCGCGTTGGCCATTTCCTTCGCTAACACGTGTCACAGTGTCACACGAAAATTGCAGGAAGACGGGATTTGGAGAGTCCTGAAGCCTGATTCAGAACAGGAAGCAGACAGTGGAGGCGGGAGAGTGGGTAGTCACTGGGTACTGGTAACGCACCAAAAAGAGAGAGAGACATTCGCGTCACAAAATCAGTGGAACTGCGGGCCGCATTCCTGAAAGGATTATGCTAAGACTAGAGAGTAGACTGGGTTTCCAAATTCCGGCCGCCAAAGCGTGCATCCCGGAAGTTGGAAACTGGGGATTACTGACAGGAATGAGTCCCTCTTCTGTGTGTGCGTTTCACACTGCCGCAGGAAGAGGATGTGAGAGGGCGGAGTAGCGAGGACCCTCTCTGCTATGCATTCCTAGTGTGTGGAACCAGGGCCGGCTCCAAGTTTTCATGGGCCCTGGGCGGAAGAGTCTTAGTGGGCCCACTTTAGCATATACTGCTCTGTGTAAATATATCATATTATAAACATTGCACTGCAGACTGCCGCTTCAACGGGTCCAGTCTAGTGATGGGCGAGTCCTAAATTACTCGGAATCGCTTGACTCTAGCGAGTCCGAGCCCGGGACTCGCTACTCGTTGCGAGTCTAGCGAGTCTAATGTTAATGAATGGGGAAGCGAGTAATAGCGAGTAGTGTGCGATTTACAAATCACAGATGTAAGAAAAAGGGGGAAGGGGAACAAGAGGCGCAATAGTGCCTTATCACTTAGACACTGACAATCCGGTGGTATAAAGGAACCACTCACCTATTTCAGTTGTGCGACCCACAACTGGTATGCAGACATATAGTGTTTTATCCGAATGGCTGCTGCTGGACTCCCACCGACCACTTGCACGTGGAATCACACAGTAAAAAAATGGGAAAGGAAACGGTGTTCACCAGTCCACGCTGCCAGGATCCACTTATTCCAGGGAAGAAACTCACGATCAGATGTGATGTGATCAAAACTTTTTATTGGATGCATTAAAAAGTTTTGATCACATCACATCTGATCGTGAGTTTCTTCCCTGGAATAAGTGGATCCTGGCAGCGCGGACTGGTGAACACCGTTTCCTTTCCCATTTTTTTACTGTGTAAATCACAGATGTGTCTCGGAAGCTTCAGCCTGAAGCAATCCTAGTTTTGTCAGAGACTCTGCCAAAACTAGGATTGCCATTGACTTGCATTGGACTCGTTTACTGTGCAAGTAATCGCTGGGAAACTTGCACAGTAAGGAGTCCAGCTGTCTGCTCTGTACAGGCTGCCACAGCTCCAGGGTCCTAGAGCCCGCCTGCTCCTCCTGTGTGTAGCAGAGCTGAGATTGTTCTCAGTCTGCTCACTCCCTGTGCATAGACATCTATATCTATGCAAAGGGATGTAGCAGAGAGGACATCGCGTTTTGGACTACGTCGGACGGAAGAGGATTTTTTAAATTAAAGATGGAGTCCCTAATGGCTTTTTTTTTTTATTTCTAATAAAAAATTTTCTCTGGGTTGTGGTTTTTTTAAAACAATTTAATAGAAATTCATGGCGGTCATGTCTAATATTGGCGTGACCGCCATAAATTTCGGGCTTAGGGCCAGCTGATAATACAAAGCTGGCCCTAACCTCTTTATTACCCAGCGTGCCACCGCCACCAGGGCCGCTGGAAGAGCAGGGTTCAGCGCCAGAAGAAGGCGCTTCAATGAACGCGCCATCTTCTGGGGCGGCTGCGGGCTGCAATTTGCAGCGGGGGGTGCCCAGAAAGCTTGGGCCTCCCTGCGCTGCGGATTCCAGCCCCCAGCTGCTTAGCTGTACCTGGCTAGACATAGAAATTGCGCGGAGCCCCACGCATTTTTTTTTAATTATTTCATGAAATTCATGAAATAATAATAAAAAAAAGGGCTCCCCTATATTCTTGTGTCTGGCCAGGTACAAATAGGCACCTGGGGGTTGGGGGCAGCCCGTCGCTGCCTGCTGGATCCGGCTGGTTCCAGAAATACGGCGAAGCCCATGTAATTTTTTTTCTGAAAAATCAATAAAACAATCCTAAAAAAGGGACTGCATCTTTATTAACCCCTCGCCCATGGTCCAGGAGTTAATAAAGATGCAGTCCCTTTTATTTACATTGTTTTATGGATTTGTCAGAAAAAAATTTCACGTGGGCTTCGCCGTATTTCTGGAACCAGCCGGATCCAGCAGGCAGCGACGGGCTGCCCCCAACCCCCAGGTGCCTATTTGTACCTGGCCGGACACAAGAATATAGGGGAGCCCTCTTTTTAAAATATTTCATGAATTTCAAGAAATAATAAAAAAAAAATGCGTGGGGCTCCGCGCAATTTCTATGTCTAGCCAGGTACAGCTAAGCAGCTGGGGGCTGGAATCCGCAGCGCAGGGATGACCAAGCTTTCTGGGCACCCCCACTGCAAATTGCAGCCCGCAGCCGCCCCAGAAGATGGCGCGTTCATTGAAGCGCCATCCTCTAGCGCTGAACCCTGCTCTTCCAGCGGCCCTGGTGGCGGTGGCACGCTGGGTAATAAAGGGGTTAATACCAGCTTTGTTATACAAGCTGGTATTAAGCCCAAGATTCTTAATGTCAGACCACGTTAGACCCGGCCACTAAGAATCTCCAATAAAGGGTTAAAAAAAACACAACACAGAGAAAAATCTTTATTAGAAATAAAAAAAAAAGCCATTAGGGACTCCATCTTTAATTTAAAAAATCCTCTTCCGTCCGACGTAGTCCAAAACGCGATGTCCTCTCTGCTACATCCCTGTGCATAGATATAGATGTCTATGCACAGGGAATGAGCAGACTGAGAACAATCGCAGCTCTGCTATATCATCTCTGTGAGCAGGCGGGCTCTAGGACCCTGGAGCTGCGTCAGCCTGCACAGAGCAGACAGCCGGACTCGGCTCGCAAAGTAACAGCATTTACTTTGCGAGTTTCCCTGCAATTACTTGCACAGTAATCAGACCAATGCAAGTCAAAGGCAATCCTAGTTTTGTCAGAGTCTCTGACAAAACTAGGATTCATATTGATTTGCATTGGACTCGTTGCTGTGCGAGTAATCGCTGGGAAACTCGCAGAGTACCGAGTCCTGCGAGTCCCTTACTACTCGCCGAGTAACGAGTCCTAGCGAGTAGACTCGCCCATCCCTAGTCCAGTCCGTCGTCCACCGACCCTCACTTCATCTCCCCGCATTCATCTAAGCCAATGTACTAAGATGAAATAAAGGACATTATCAGCTAATGGTGTACACACGGATAATACTGATTACTATTGAAGCGGTGAACACCTGCTGAATTGGTGGTGAATATAGGTGCACCATACAGTAATCACATTAACCTGTCGGTGCCCAGTTTTCTACTCCTCTTTGGAGATATATATACATTATATACACACACACCCTTCCCCCACAGATATAATCCCTCTTATTCAGTCTTTCCACCCCCCACCCCCCCGTGTGCTGTCTCTTTCCCCTCCATGCATATCCTTTCCCCCTGTGCACTCTCTCCCCTCCTGTGTATGTCTCCACCTGTGCGCAGTCTCTCTCCCTCTCCCTCCGTTCACTCTCTCCCCTGCACCCATTTCCCCCCAGTGCACTGTCCCTCCCCTGCACCCATTTCCCCCCTTTGCACTGTCCCTCCCCTGCACCCATTTCTCCCCTGTGTGCTGTGTCTCTTCCCCTGCACCCATTTCCCGCACTGTGCACTTATCCCCTGACAGGGGGGCCCCTGTGTGATGTGCCCCTGACAGGGGGCCCCTGTGTGATGTGCCCCTGACATGGGGGCCCCTGAGTGATGTGCCCCTGACATGGGGGCCCCTGAGTTATGTGCCCCTGACAGGGTGGCCCCTGAGTGATGTGCCCATGACAGGGTGGCCCCTGAGTGATGTGCCCATGACAGGGGGGCCCCTGTGTGATGTGCCCCTGACAGGGGGGCCCCTGTGTAATGTGCCCCTGACAGGGGGGCCCCTGTGTAATGTGCCCCTGACAGGGGGGCCCCTGTGTAATGTGCCCCTGACAGGGGGGCCCCTGTGTAATGTGTCCCTGACAGGGGGGCCCCTGAGTGATGTGCCCCTGACAGGGGGGCCCCTGTGTGATGTGCCCCTGACAGGGGGCCCCTGTGTGATGTGCCCCTGACAGGGGGGCCCCTGTGTGAAGTGCCCCTGACAGGGGGCCCCTGTGTGATGTGCCCCTGACAGGGGGGCCCCTGTGTAATGTGCCCCTGACAGGGGGGCCCCTGAGTAATGTGCCCCTGACAGGGGGGCCCCTGAGTGATGTGCCCCAGACAGGTGGGCCCCTGTGTAATGTGCCCCTGACAGGGGGGCCCCTGAGTGATGTGCCCCAGACAGGTGGGCCCCTGTGTAATGTGCCCCTGACAGGGGGGCCCCTGTGTGATGTGCCCCTGACAGGGGGGCCCCTGTGTGATGCGCCCCTGACAGGGGGGCCCCTGTGTAATGTGCCCCTGACAGGGGGGCCCCTGAGTAATGTGCCCCTGACAGGGGGGCCCCTGAGTGATGTGCCCCAGACAGGTGGGCCCCTGAGTGATGTGCCCCTGACAGGGGGGCCCCTGATTGATGTGCCCCTGACAGGGGGGCCCCTGAGTAATGTGCCCCTGACAGGTGGGCCCCTGTGTGATGTGCCTCTTGCTATGTTCATCTTAGTGCTGTTTTTCCACCCCACTTCTCTCCCTCCTAATCTGAGCTGGGCAGCAGCAGCAGATAACTCTGTCTCCTGCATCATCGCTGTGCAGGAAGTAGAAATCTGCTGCTGAGTGCTGCTGACGCTCGACTCAGATTAGGAGGGAAAGAAGTGGGGTGGAAGGGGAAGCAGTGCTCGCCTCAGGAGCCCCTTAGGGGAGAAAACATACACAGCACAGCTACCAGGGGGGCCTACCTGCCGACCAGGGCCCCGGGTGGCGAGTGCTGATGACTGGAGGAGCTGCACATGGAGGGTGAGTGATCCTCCTGGCTGCGCCACACTGTAGACCGGAAAGGAGGAGGCGGAGCAGGGGCGCCTCTTCTATGCGTTCCAACTGAGGAACGCAGGCACAAAGAAACCAGAAATGACGGGCCGGAAGCGGGGGTGGGGGGCGGCGATAGCTTCCCCCCAGCTTCTCAGGGCCGTCCAAGGGGGGGTCCAGACACGTAGGTCCCCCCCCTTGGGTGCGCCACTGCAGTAAAGAATCCACGTCTGTGATTATGATTAAACCTTCTTTCCTCCAGACGTAGAGGATGCCCCCTTGTCCCAGTCTCAGGCCTAAGAGTAAAGAGATCATTAGAAAGTTCTACTGTACTGTCCCCTCATATATTTATACATTATAAGATCACCCCTAAGCCTTCGTTTTTCCAAGCTAAATAACCCCAAGTTTATTAACCTGTCTTGGTATTGCAGACCCCTTAGTCCTGTAATGACTTTTGTCGCTCTTCTCTGGACCCGCTCTAGTTCAGCTATGTCTTTCTTATACACCGGAGACCAGAATTGTACACAGTATTCTAAGTGTGGTCGCACTAGTGACTTGTATAGAGGTAAAATTATGTTCTCCTCATGAGAATCTATGCCTCTTTTAATTTTATTTGCCTTTGCAGCAGCTGCCTGACACTGGCCACTAAATGTGAGTTTGTCATCTACCCATACACCCAGGTCTTTTTCAGTGACAGTTTTGCCTAGTGTTTTACAATTAAGAACAAAATTATACCTTTTGTTTCCTCTGCCCAAGTGCATGACTTTACATTTATCCCCATTAAAGCTCATTTGCCATTTAGCAGCCCAAGCTTCTAGTTTACATAAATCATCCTGTAATATAAAATTGTCCTCCTCTGTATTGATTACCCTGCAGAGTTTAGTGTCATCTGCAAATATTGAGATTCTACTCTGTATGCCCCCTACAAGTTCATTAATAAATATATTAAATAGAAGCGGGCCCAACACTGACCCCTGTGGTACCCCACTGTTAACTGTGACCCATTCTGAGAGTGTTCCATTAATAACCACCCTTTGTTTCCTATCACTAAGCCGGTTCTTAACCCACTTACACATACAGTGCCTACAAGTAGTATTCAACCCCCTGCAGATTTAGGTGGTTTGATAAGATGCAAATAAGTTAGAGCCTTCAAACTGCAAACGAGAGTAGGATTTATTAACAGAAGCATAAATCTTACAAACCAAAAAGTTATGTTGCTCAGTTGAATTTTAATACATTTTAAACATAAAAGTGTGGGTCAATTATTATTCAACCCCTTGGGTTAATATTTTGTGGAATAACCCTTGTTTGCAATTACAGCTAATAATCGTCTTTTATAAGACCTGATCAGGCCGGCACAGGTCTCTGGAGTTATTTTGGCCCACTCCTCCATGCAGATCTTCTCCAAGTTATCTAGGTTCTTTGGGTGTCTCATGTGGACTTTAATCTTGAGCTCCTTCCACAAGTTTTCAATTAGGTTAAGGTCAGGAGACTGACTAGGCCACTCCATCACCTTGATTTTTTCCCTCTTAAACCAGGCCTTGGTTTTCTTGGCTGTGTGCTTTGGGTCGTTGTCTTGTTGGAAGATGAAATTACAACCCATCTTAAGATCCTTGATGGAGGAGCGGAGGTTCTTGGCCAAAATCTCCAGGTAGGCCGTGTTATCCATCTTTCCCATGGATGCGGACCAGATGGCCAGGCCCCTTGGCTGAGAAACAGCCCCACAGCATGATGCTGCCACCACCATGCTTGACTGTAGGGATGGTATTCTTGGGGTCGTATGCTGTGCCATCCAGTCTCCAAACGTCACGTGTGTGGTTGGCACCAAAGATCTCGATCTTGGTCTCATCAGACCATAGAACCTTGAACCAGTCTGTCTCAGAGTCCTCCAATTGATCATGAGCAAACTGTAGACGAGCCTTGACATGACGCTTTGAAAGTAAAGGTACCTTACGGGCTCGTCTGGAACGGAGACCATTGCGGTGGAGTACATTACTTATGGTATTGACTGAAACCAATGTTCCCACTGCCATGAGATCTTCCCGGAGCTCCTTCCTTGTTGTCCTTGGGTTAGCCTTGACTCTACGGACAAGCCTGGCCTCGGCACGGGAGGAAACTTTCAAAGGCTGTCCAGGCCGTGGAAGGCTAACAGTAGTTCCATAAGCCTTCCACTTCCAGATGATGCTCCCAACAGTGGAGACAGGTAGGCCCAACTCCTTGGAAAGGGTTTTGTACCCCTTGCCAGCCTTGTGACCCTCCACAATCTTGTCTCTGATGGCCTTCGAATGCTCCTTTGTCTTTCCCATGTTGACCATGTATGACTGCTATTCACAAGTTTGGGGAGGGTCTTAAATAGTCAGAAAAGGCTGGCAAAGGAGATAATTAATCCACACATGTGAAGCTCATTGTTCTTTGTGCCTGAACTACTTCTTAATACTTTAGGGGGACCAAACAGAATGCTGGTGGTTTGAGGGGTTGAATAATAAATGACCCTCTGAATTAACTTTTAACGCTTTAAAAAAAAAAAAAAAAAATTTAAAAATCTTTTTGGCTGCAGTGCATTTCCCACTTCCAGGCTGATCTACAGTCCAAATGTCACAATGCCAAGTTAATTCCGCATGTGTCAACCAGCTAAATCTGCAGGGGGTTGAATACTACTTGTAGGCACTGTATTTTCCCCTATCCCCATTGCCCTCATTTTATGTATCAACCTTTTGTGTGGCACCATATCAAAAGCTTTTGAAAAGTCCATATACACCACATCCACTGCATTTCTTTGGTCCAGTCCAGAACTTACTTATTCATAGAAGCTTATCAGATTAGTTTGACAAGAACGGTCCCTCGTAAAACCATGTTGACAATGGGTCATGAGGTTATTTTTTTTCAGATACTCCAGTTTAGCATCTCTTAGAAAACCCTCTAGGATTTTACCCACAGTAGAGGTTAAGCTTACTGGCCTATAATTTCCAAGTTCAGTTTTTGTCCCCTTTTTGAATATTGGCACCACATTTGCTATACGCCAGTCCTGTGGTACAGACCCTGTTATTATGGAATCTTTAAATATTAAAAATAATGGTCTATCTATGACAGTACTTAATTCCTGCAGCACTCTGGGGTGTATCCCATCCGGGCCCGGGGATTTGTCAATTTTAGTGATTTTTAGACAATGCCGTACTTCCTCTTGGGTTAAGCAGGTGACATTTAATTGAGAATTTTTGTTATCACTGATCATATTGTCTGTCATGGGATTTTCTTGTGTAAATACTATTGAAAAAAAGTCATTTAGCATATTGGCTTTTTCCTCATCCTCATCCACCATTTCACCCAGACTATTTTTAAAGGGGCCAACATCATCATTTTTTAGTTTCTTACTATTTATGTAGTTAAAAAATATTTTGGGATTATTTTTACTTTATCTGGCAATGAGTCTCTCTGTCTCAATCTTTGCTGCCTTGATTTGCTTTTTACAAATGTTATTTAATTTTCTGTATTTATTTAATGCCTCATTACTACCTACTTGCTTTAATTCCCTAAATGCTTTCTTTTTGTCACATATTGCACCTCTTACCGCTTTATTTAGCCATAGTGGTTTCCTCCTATTTCTAGCATGCTTATTCCCATAGGGTATATATTGTGCACAGGTCCTATTCAGGATGCTAATAAACATCTCCCGTTTGCTTTGTGTACTTTTATGTCTCAGGACATCGCCCCAGTTTATTGCACTAAGATCATCTCTCAACCGTTGGAAATTTGCCTTCCTGAAGTTTAGTGTCCTTGCAGCCCCTCTACTACACATCTTAGTAAAGGATACTTGAAAGCTTATTAAGTTATGATCACTATTACCCAAGTGACCTCTAACCCATATATTTGATATGCGGTCCGGCCTGTTGGTTAATATTAGGTCCAGCAGTGCCCCCCTTCTTGTTGGGTCCTGAACCAGTTGTGAAAGGTAATTGTCTCTCATAGTTTTCAAAAACTGATTACCTTTGCTGGAACTGCAGGTTTCTGATCCCCAATGTATTTCAGGGTAGTTGAAGTCCCCCATAATAATGACTTCTCCCTGAGTCGCTGCTTCATCTATTTGCTTTATGAGGATATTCTCCTCCACTTCCATTATTGTTGGGGACTTATAACAAACCCTTATCAGTAATTTATTATTTTTTCCCCCTCCCCTTATCTCAACCCACAGGGACTCTACATTTCCATTAGATTCACCTATATTATCACGCAGGATGGGTTTTAAGGATGATTTTACGTATAAACATACACCTCCTCCTCGCTTATTTGTACGGTCATTTCTGAACAGACAATAGCCCTGTAAATTAATAGCCCAGTCATGGCTGTCGTCCAGCCAAGTCTCCGAACTCCCCACCATGTCATAATTATTTTCCAACAAAATCAATTCTAATTCCTCCATTTTGTTGGTGAGGCTTCTGGCATTAGTATACATGCACTTTATGCATCTCTCTTTACCTCTATTCCTTCCTACTATATTGACTGTTCTAACCCTACCCCCCATGCCACCCTCAATTTTATTACTTGTGCCCAGGTTACTATTTACACTATCTTCCCCTCCTATACAATGAATACCCTCCCCCCAATCCCTAGTTTAAACACTCCTCCAATCTTCTAGCCATTTTCTCCCCCAGCACAGCTGCACCCTCCCCCAGCCCGTCCCTAGCATAGAACCTGTAACCAACAGACAAGTCGGCCCAGTTCTCCAGGAACCCAAACCCCTCCTTCCTACACCAATTCCTGAGCCACTTATGTATCTCCCTAATCTCCCTTTGCACTCTGGTGTGGCACGTGGTACAGGCAGTATTTCAGAGAATACGACCTTGGAGGTCCTTGCCTTAAGCTTGCAGCCTAATTCCCTGAAATCATCTTTAAGGACCTTCCACCTACCTCTAACTTTGTCATTTGTGCCAATGTGCACCATGACCACTGGGTCCTCACCAGCCCCTCCCAGTAATCTGTCAACCCGATCAGCGATGTGCCGGACTCGAGCGCCAGATAGGCAGCACACTGTTCGACGATCCCTGTCTTTGTGACAGATTGCCCTATCTATTCCCCTAATAATTGAGTCCCCCACTACCAGCACCTGTCTGGCCTGCCCTTCTCTCCTGTTTTCCCCCTTACTGGAGCAGACACTCCTCTGGCTTTCAGAGGTCATGCCCTGCTGCAGCAGTGCTGTACCTGAACTCACACCCCCCTGATCTGCCAACATAGCAAATTTATTGGGGTGTGCCAAATCAGGGCTAGCGTCCCTGGCACCCTTCCCTCTACCCCGCCTTCTAACAGTCACCCAACTAGATACCTCACGGTCCTGCAGCTCCATACTACCATCCTCCCCCACATCTATCCCATTGAGCAGCTGTTCAGTGAGCAGCAGACTCCTTTCCATATTGTCTATGGATCTCAGAGTTGTCAGTTGTTCATTTAGATCCAGTATCTAGGCTTCCAAATGCACAACGTACTCACATCTCACACAGCAGTATGCACCCTCGACTGGCTGTTCAAGGAATGCATCCTTGTGGCAAGATGTACACTGGATGGCATTGCCAATCATGGAGCTCATTTCCTAATGGGGATTGCACCAGACAGAAATGATAAGTAAAAAGAAATGCAAAGTATTAATTAAATACAACCTGCAATTCAGTAAGTCCTCCCTTCCAAACTCCCTGAATCCAAAGTCACTGAATCACAAGTCACACATTTACTTCCGTCCGCACTTGCGCTCCCTCACACTCAGCTCGTTTCACACTCGCTAGAAAATCAGATTTAAATCTTTTTTTTTTTTTTTTTTTCCCTTAGCAGAAAATCAGCCTACAGCTCAGTGTACTTCCAAAGGACTGAAGCCCCAACCAGCTGCTTCTTATAAACCCTTAATTATGCACCCCACCCTTAATTAACCCCTTGTAAGTATAGCTACACCACAGCTACACCACAGGTTTTAAGTGCAAAGTAGTTAACCCTTTAACTTACAGGTAGTAAAATAAGAGACTATAAACTTGTAGAGCGAAAAGAAAGTTAAGAAAGCCCAATAAAATTAAAAAGGTAAAAAACAAAAAACAGTCAGCAATTCACACAGGTATTTGTTGCAGGATTCCCAAACACCTCCTCACTGAATCACAAGTCACACACTTACTTCCGTCCGCATTTGCGCTCCGTCACACTCAGCTCGTTTCACACTCGCTAGAAAATCAGATTTAAATTGTTTCATTCAAAATTGCAACTCGTCCTGCAAAGAACATTCCTCATATGGCTTTGTGAATGGTAAAATAAAATAGTTTTGGCTCTTGGAAGAAAGGAAGGAAAAAACAAAAATAAAAATTAGGAATGAAGGCGTTAAACTCCTTGTAATAGCCATATAATAGCTTCACGAGACCCTGCAGACTTCATTCTTCCGATGCTCATGATAAGTTTACGAAGATACTACAAAAACAATAATCCTATCTATAAAATGTAATCAGGGTTATGGCAGCTCCTTAATTCCTAAATTTGTAGACAATTATCAGGCAGAACTTACAAGTTACAAGGCATCAAGGTCACCATTTCCACTAGGGACCCCAGAACAACACAAGACTTTAAGTGTTGTCATTGGGAGTTGTCGAAAATCAGAATGGGGCTTAATATTTCTAATAATTCTGATTTACTTTTTCTTGTGCAAAAATAGATTTTAGTAAGAAAAATATAGAAACTCTTTGTTAAAATGATGTTTAAGTAGATGATCCTATTAAAATGTTCTTTTTACTGACTCTGTAGTTTGTAAAAACTATATTATTAACAATTTTCAGGTAACTTGCAACCAATATAAGAAGTCCTGTGTTCAGAATTCCCATCTCCTGGTCAGAAGATAAGTGGTTTGAAAGAGTGACTCTCCCCGGAGGAGCCGTACTGTATGACTCATACAATGATGTAAATGGACGTGTCTCTGCGTGTGTGGTTGAGCCTAGAACTCTTTGTGATATATATATATATATATATATATATATATATATATATAAATATGAAAAATAGAATCAGCACAACCTTATCAAAAAAGTGGGTGCAATACTTCCTGCGTAACGGTACTTCAACCGTCCTCCAGAAAAAAACAGGCAGCACTCCAATAGGATCTCAACGTGGATTTATTCCAGCCTCATGTGCAACGTTTCGGAGTTGATCCTCCTTCCTCCAGCATAGTGCACCAAATGAGTGAAAAGTCTTATATACAAGTCAAGCCTGACAGGCAATTAAGTTATTAGTACATATAACTCACACATAGAACATTATATAAAGTGCCAAGCAGTGTCAAATAGTGATCATTCCATAAAGTGCATTTATAGTGCCAATTACTTCAGTCCAGCTGAAGTTATACATACTGTATACAATATCTCTATAATAACAAGATGATCAGTGACACATGTGAAGTTAAAATCGTAATTTAGATAGTGCAAAGATACCTGATCCATCTACAGCTCAGCCACATGAAACGCTGGCCCCGTGCCGCCAGCGTCTTCCGGGTTCTCCACCGCGCATGCACGAGTTGGCACCGCGTCATTTGACGCTACGAAGCCACTGCGCATGCGCGATCAACCGCGGCCATTTTGGAGAATGGCAAACAGCGTTTTTTGCCCTTAAAACACACTTACTTAATATTTAAGCATAAAATATGCAAAAAAGAATATTAGGACCTCAAAATATACTGAGTAGAGGAACCCAACCATACAATAAGGGCATGGTAAGGAAGGAAACAGAGAATAACCCAGCCAGGGCATCCAAGGTATCCTAGTGTGAGCATAGTGAAAGAATGACAGATGGTCAATCCCCCATTCCCACACCGCTACACACTTAAACCAAACCATTCACCACAGACACATTCATACTGGTCCCAAAACTCAGAAAAAAGTAACATAAATTCTTATAGTTCAAAAAGAATTTTTTATTTATGCTGACTAGGTCAAAGATAAAGGGGCTATATTTATAAATAGGCTGGCTTGTTTTCAGATAGGATTCAGGTGCACCATCTGTGAAAAAAACAAAAAAAACATTCTTTAAGAACAAAGAATACATAACTCAAAAAATAGAGTCAATATGTACATTTCAATATTATAATAGTGCAAGATCCCCTCCAGATTAAATAATGCAGAAAGGTACTAGAGAATTAATTTAACCCAAGAATGATCACAATATCACATTCACAGTAATACCTTCAAGTCAGACTATTCACTAACCATCCTTCAGACCATTGGGTTTTAATGTCCGTAATTTAAAAATCCATTCCAATTCTTTACGTTTTAAAATGGCTAACCTATTACCACCTCGCCTTTGTGGTGGCACATAGTCAATTAATCTAAATTTGATGTCGGTGTCCTTGTGGCCTCTGTCTACACAATGTTTAGGTACAGGGAGGTCCAATCTTTCTTTGCGTATAGAAAGTTTATGGTTACTAAACCTAGTTCTGAAATCACATGTTGTCTCCCCTACGTACCAGAGGCCACAAGGACACACCAACATGTATACCACACATTCGGATTCACAAGTAAGGAAATGCTTTATCTTATATGTCTGATTCGTCCATTCGTCAAAGAAGCTACTGCCCTTTAACATTGCCCTACAGTTGATACAACTTAGGCATGGGAAACATCCCTTTCTGTCCGTCCCAGTCAATGATAGCTGTTTGTTCTTCCTAAAAGAACCCACATCCGAATGTACCAATTGGTCCTTCAAGTTTCTCCCACGGCGGTACGAGAAGAGGGGTGGGTTTTTAAATTCGTCGATTCCAGATAAACCATTAGAGAGAGACCTCCAATGTTTTTTAATTATGCTTGAGATTGCATTGCTCTCTTCACAAAAGGTTGAGACAAAGGGAATGCGTTTCACATCAGATTTAATTTTATGTTGTAATAAATCAGCCCTCTTTAGACTATCCAATTTCACTCGATGATTTTTAAGAATGTTTTTAGGATAACCCCTATTTTCAAACTTTCTAGTCATTACATCCAAAGTTTTATTCGAATTGGTCTCCTCACTCTCAATCCTTTTAACTCTAAGGAACTGACCAAATGGTATTGATTTTATCATATTTTTTGGGTGATGACTAGAAAACAACCACAAGTTGTTTTTATCTGTAGGTTATGTATACGTCCGGGTATTCATAATGTTAATTTCTTTAACCACCAAAACATCCAAAAACTGCAATTGGTTAAGTGAGTAGACCATCGTAAATTTGATGGTTTCATTGATGGTATTCAAGAACCCAAAAAATATGATTATATATATATATATATATATATATATATATATATATATATATATATATACAAAAAAACAGAAAAAAACTGCACATCACTCACAGATATAATGTGAACTGGTGCCAGCAGGGACACTGGGTCAAACAACTAGAAAAAAATTCTCTGCAGCACTCAGCTACTACCAATGTTGCACACATGCTAACAAACTTGTTAGCATGTGTGCAACATTGGTAGTAGCTGAGTGCTGCAGAGAATTTTTTTCTAGGTATATATATATATATTTATATATGAATATATATATAAACCATGTTTCCCCGATAATAAGCCACCCCCGATAATAAGCCATAGTGGGTGGTAGAGGAGGGGCGGCTAATATAAGCCATACCCCGACAATAAGCCGTAGTAACGCGTTCATGGTAAAAATATAAGCCATGGTACCTTTTTACAGTATATGCATCGGCGCTGCCTGGTTCTCCTCTGTCTCTGCTGTCCCCACTGTCCTCCGGGGTCTGTGTTGTCCTCCTCTGCCCTCATGTGCAGCCGCTGGTGGCCCCGAGTGCATGGGGTTAATGTTCTGTGTGCCCGCCTGGCCTGACGTCACCGCTGCCCCTGCAGGTGCTATGATTGGCCAAGCGGCTCCCCAGCATCTTGAGTGCTGATTGGCCCAGACGCTCCTGCAAGACGAAACAGCCACACCTGCACCCTGCACCGCGGAGGAATCCATTAGGGGAAGCCACCATTACGGTACAAAGTAAGGAAGTCACAAAATGTTACCCTCTGGGCTGTGTGGGATACCGTACTGGGGGCTGTTACCCTCTGGGCTGTGTGGGATACCGTACTGGGGGCTGTTACCCTCTGGGCTGTGTGGGATACTGTACTGGGGGCTGTTACCCTCTGGGCTGTGTGGGATACTGTACTGGGGGCTGTTACCCTCTGGGCTGTGTGGGATACTGTACTGGGGGCTGTTACCCTCTGGACTGTGTGGGATACCGTACTGTAAGGGCCTGTGACCCTCTGGGTTGTGTGGGATACTGTAAGGGCCTATGACCCTCTGGGCTGTGTGGGATAAAAATCGTCATTTTTTTTCTAATATAAGCCATACCCCAAAAATAAGCCATAGTGGGACTTTTGGGGGTAAAAAGAACATAAGACACTGGCTTATATTCGGGGAAACACGGTATATATAACGAAAAAATGAGCAGCAGAGAGCTTACATGAGGGTGCCAGCAACCAAACCTTTTCCTTTCAAGGTTTCCAATATATGATATAAATGAAGTTGCAGCACTCCAATCCTTCTTTAGGTGAAAAAAGGTTTATTCAAGATCACAGCATGGGCGACAGCGATGTTTCAGGTGTGCAAACCCTTCTTCCAGCTCAAATTGCTGATTTTACTATAACTATCCTATGCCTACAGCAAGCATCTTTCTGCGGTGATATCAACCTAAGCAGGTAATAATATGCACATTCACAGAAAATAACTTAATTAGCCTCAATGCCTAGTATTACCTTTGTCTATTTAAAATGGGTGCTATATGTGTTTTAGTTCTGCTAATACAAGAAATTTACTGTGCGATTACATCAGTGCACCCATTCAAACTTAATTGATGTGTCAAATTACACTGGTCAACACAAAAAAAATCACCAGTAATGGTAATATGTCTGCTCTATGGTGTTTGATGTGCTGATTCCAAAAATATGCTTAGTTTTGCTCTATCACATGAAGTTTCTGAGATAGAAGTATTTTTATTACTTTATTTCTGTATTTTCAATGTACAGTTAGGGCCAGAAATATTTGGACAGTGACACAATTTTCGCGAGTTGGGCTCTGCATGCCACCACATTGGATTTGAAATGAAACCTCTACAACAGAATTCAAGTGCAGATTGTAACGTTTAATTTGAAGGGTTGAACAAAAATATCTGATAGAAAATGTAGGAATTGTACACATTTCTTTACAAACACTCCACATTTTAGGAGGTCAAAAGTAATTGGACAAATAAACATAACCCAAACAAAATATTTTTATTTTCAATATTTTGTTGCAAATCCTTTGGAGGCAATCACTGCCTTAAGTCTGGAACCCATGGACATCACCAAACGCTGGGTTTCCTCCTTCTTAATGCTTTGCCAGGCCTTTACAGCCGCAGCCTTCAGGTCATGCTTGTTTGTGGGTCTTTCCGTCTTAAGTCTGGATTTGAGCAAGTGAAATGCATGCTCAATTGGGTTAAGATCTGGTGATTGACTTGGCCATTGCAGAATGTTCCACTTTTTTGCACTCATGAACTCCTGGGTAGCTTTGGCTGTATGCTTGGGGTCATTGTCCATCTGTACTATGAAGCGCCGTCCAATCAACTTTGCAGCATTTGGCTGAATCTGAGCTGAAAGTATATCCCGGTACACTTCAGAATTCATCCGGCTACTCTTGTCTGCTGTTATGTCATCAATAAACACAAGTGACCCAGTGCCATTGAAAGCCATGCATGCCCATGCCATCACGTTGCCTCCACCATGTTTTACAGAGGATGTGGTGTGCCTTGGATCATGTGCCGTTCCATTTCTTCTCCAAACTTTTTTCTTCCCATCATTCTGGTACAGGTTGATCTTTGTCTCATCTGTCCATAGAATACTTTTCCAGAACTGAGCTGGCTTCTTGAGGTGTTTTTCAGCAAATTTAACTCTGGCCTGTCTATTTTTGGAATTGATGAATGGTTTGCATCTAGATGTGAACCCTTTGTATTTACTGTCATGGAGTCTTCTCTTTACTGTTGACTTAGAGACAGATACACCTACTTCACTAAGAGTGTTCTGGACTTCAGTTGATGTTGTGAACGGGTTCTTCTTCACCAAATAAAGTATGCGGCGATCATCCACCACTGTTGTTATCCGTGGACGCCCAGGCCTTTTACAGTTCCCAAGCTCACCAGTCAATTCCTTTTTTCTCAGAATGTACCCAACTGTTGATTTTGCTACTCCAAGCATGTCTGCTATCTCTCTGATGGATTTTTTCTTTTTTTTCTGCCTCAGGATGTTCTGCTTCACCTCAATTGAGAGTTCCTTTGACCGCATGTTGTCTGGTCACAGCAACAGCTTCCAAATGCAAAACCACATACCTGGAATCCACCCCTGACCTTTTAACTACTTCATTGATTACAGGTTAACGAGGGAGACGCCTTTTAGAGTTTAAATTTCAGCCCTTAGAGTCCCTTGTCCAATTACTTTTGGGCCCTTGAAAAAGAGGGGTATGATTACAGAGCTATGATTGCTAAACCCTTTCTCCCATTTGGATGTGGAAAAATCTCCCTATTGCAGCTGGGGGAAAATGTGTACTTTTTAGGGCCCTTATTTTTATATTATAATTGTATTTCTGAACATGTTTTTGTAAACAGCTAAAATAAAAAAAAACTTTTTGTCACTGTCCAAATATTTTTGGCCCTAAACGTATGTGGTTTTTTCCTGTGTTTTTTCCCCTTTCTTTGCTTGTCTTAAATTTTGAAATTTTTTTACAGGAACAAAATCCCGTAAAGGATTTTTTTTGTTTTATGGGAAAAGAGTTTGGGGCAGTTTCAAAATTTTTGGACAGTCAAAAATTATGGGGAGGAGCTAAATGTTATGGGTGGTAAGATTGGAGGGAATCAAAAAAGGATGGTGTTTGGGAGCAAGGGGCTGGTATATGAGACTCTGAAGGAGACAGGCCCCTACACGGATCGAGCCCTGCCCACGGAGAAAAGAAAGGGAGGCGGGGAGACAGCCCCCATTGTGAGGGGGTATTTTCACTGCATTTCTGGAGGGCAATTTCAATAGTGGGGCAAAGGAATGATGAAAACTAGAGGGGTGTGAAAAAGGGGCCCCGCCAAAGGAAGGGGAGAATGG